>JAVKPL010005831.1:0-24630 GCA_032173675.1 Gastrolobium villosum | reverse complement strand
TTATGTATCTACATATGAATGTTCAAATTATCTAAAATTTCGCATTATATATACATGGGGAAGGTTATATTTACAACTTATTTTCGTTTACAACTTCTTACGACCATATCTTAACCATTGGTTTCCATCAATCAACGGTTAAGATTTTCGCAAATTAAATTTATTAATTAATTATTAATTCACAATAAATGACAACCGTTGATTGGCAAAAATCAACGGTTAAGAAATGGTTGTAAGAGTTTGTAAACTATTTGGGTTGTAAATATAACCCCTCCCTATATACATACAGTAGTCATTTCCTTCCTTCCTCTTCTTTTTCTACTCATTTTCTGCCCAACAAATGCATTGATTGACTAGCATTTACGTTTCGCATTTACCAAGTGAATTAAAATAAGCATATGCTTTTCAAGAATGTTGTTCTAGTTAGATGCCATTTGTTAAACAACTATTAGATTTTTCGTAAGGATCTATGATAATAATATAATGTGTTGTTTTTAGCGGTCTTAAGCTATATATTAAAAGGATATGCTTTTTTATATAGGGTTGTGGTCTTGTGGACTTAATTTATTTATGATGGTGATATTGACTTGCTCGGTTATTGCAATTTTTGTTTTTGGTAAAATTATTGCAATATTTAACACAGCAATTCAATCTAGCGTTCCCTTAAAAAATTTAAGCAATGCATCCGTAATTGAAAATAATTAAGTCGTTATCATTAACGGATCGGTAAACCACATAACAAAAGAACAAAGAGGGAGAACATTTTTAATATTTCGGTAGCACATACAATTGTCATTTAAAAATTTACATCTGGAATTTTTTACATTTTAATTTTTGCTCTGTACGCATAGCACAGGAAACAAGAGATTTTTATTGGATTGCCGCACCCAATCAATGGTGCGGTAGTAGCACAATAAATTTTTTAGTAAAGACTAATGCATTACACACTAATGTAAGTATGCATTTTAATTCTGTTTTTATCATGTTATTGTCTTGATTTTCCTTATGTATGTGTATTGGAAAGGTCTCATTCTCATTTCTCAAAAAAAAATTATCCAAACCAAAAAAGTTGACATGTTCCTCGTATAATTTACCAGGTCAAAGAGCGTGTCTGATTGAAGTGTCAAAATATGAAGTGTCTAAATTCCAAAAAAAAAAAAAAAATATGAAGTGTCTTAGACGGCAAGTACAATAATACAATGCAGAAGTCAAAAGATAAAGTTCAAATCGCGTTCAATAGTCAAAACAATTCAAAGTTAATCCTTATCCGCAAAGAAACCTCCCTTCAACATGGTTGACCATTTCCGATCCTGTAACATATATATTACAACAAAGCTTCTGTACCCAACTAGTACCTCAGATTCTACATCAACAATATTAACAAAGAAACTCGTTTCTAAAACTCATTCTTCTGCCACACCACCCTTTTGAACTTCAACCATCATGGCAAATCCTCCACCATCTTCTGCCACAGCCATCATCGATCCTCGGTACTGTGCTCCTGGTATGCACCTCTATGAACTTCAACTAGCACATTTTGTGCATGTTTATTAATAATTCTTTAAAAAAAAAAACAGATTTGATTTGATTTGTCTTTTCTGTCTATTACTTCTCTGTTCTAAGACAGAATTTCATTTTCATCATCCGTTGTTCATTGTAAATCCATGAGATATTCAAGTGTGATGTGTCCCACATTAATTGGTAATGGATTAAGAGAAGAGTATATAAGTGAAAGGAGCCTTAGTCCTTGCTATGGTTGGTGTAGCGTTAGCCCATTGGTGGTGGCCCCCGCCACATGCTCCCCCTGAACCAGCATGATAGTGGTATCAGAGACGGGTTGTGCTCGAGTTAGACATGTGATTGGCTACGAGGCGGGTTGAGTACTTTGCTTCCCATCATTGGTATGCTCCCAACCCGCCTCCTAGCCAATCACATGATAAGCTTGAGCACAACCAGGCTCTGATACCACTATCATGCGAGTTCAGGGGGACCCTGTGGCGAGACAGGAAACCACCACCAATGAGCCAAGTACACTTATATACTCTTCACGAATGTACATTTTGTACTTAGCTAGGCTCATTCTGTATGATCAATAAATCCTGTTTAGAAGCACAGTTTACATATTTATAAACTATACCATTGTTACAGCTTCACATCCCGTTGATTTGATTATCACAAAGGAAAGGACTAGGCGTGATACCTTCACTGTCACAGACATTAATGGAAACATCGTTCTCACTGTTAAGAGTTCTCTCATTACATTCGTAACACCTCGCCAACACCTGTTCTTACATGACGCTTATGGAAACCCCATTGTCCATCTTCGCAGAGCGGTTGGTTCATCAACTCCCATTTCCATTTTCTTTCTGCTATGAGTTTCTGTTGCTTTTCCTCTATTTTCACCTTATTGTTGGTATCTAATTAACAGGAACATCTCAAGTATGTATTTCTTCTTCTTTATATTGGTTATTGTGTGATAGAATCAAAGTGAATGTGCATAAAAGTGATTCCGGAGCAATTATGTTAAAACTGATAAAGTTGTTCCTCCGTGACTGACTGGAATTCATAAAAATTCATAGTGATTTATGTGTTGATGGGAGTTCGTTGGCGTCAGATAACTGAGTAAATAGGGATGAGAGTATGTGTTTGATCCTTCTCAATATTATCTGTTGAAGGAATTTAAAATCTTAATGCAGAGATCCGTCCCGAATTGAACTAGTTGCGAAGCGCCAAAGCCATAAACCAATTGGAATATCTTTAAAAAAAAATTACAATCAGATTGTAGGACAAGATTATATAATAGTTCATGAATCAACATTTGTATCTTAAGTTGTCTTGCAAATATATGAAAATTGAACTTGAAAGTGATTGCTTTGTCATGCAGCTACTGGCAGCAAATGATAGTTGGAAAGCATTTAGAGGTGAAAGTGAGGAACCAAAGGATCTGATCTTTATTCGAAAGCGATCCTCGTCAATGTTCCATCTAAGGACCAAATTAAATGTGTTCTTGGCAAATAATACAACAGAAGTTTGTGACTTCAAGGTCAAAGCAAATTTGTCTGGAACATCTTGGGATGTTTACAAGGGCGAGTCTGACACTACTGTTGTTGCTCAGGTTTGTTTTTTGACACATAATTTATTATTTTACTTAGTTCTCTGCAACAAAAAAAAAAAATTGGTAAAAATAAATAAATAAATCCTTTTTGTTGAGAAAGGTGTGAGGAAAATAGTTTCATATGAAATAAGAGGTAGGATATTGTAATAACCAATTAGTGTTACTATCAATGTTACTACCAATCAATTGCACCGTTAGATCGATTATGTTGATCCATCGGTTATATTTATTTATATCTTTGTATAGTTATGATTCCTCATAAACATTAAATATGGAGAATCATAACCATACAAAGGTGGAAATAAATATAAAATATCAAATTCGGGGAATCATAATCATACAAAGATGGAAATAAATATAACCGTTGGATCAACATAATCAATCTAACGATGAAATTGATTGATAATAACACTAATTGGTCGTTACAATATCTTTTTCCGTGAAATAAAGTAGAAAGACTTACAATCTTCTTGCCTTGTTAACATTTTGGATTGCAATAGGACCATAGATTTTGTTTATGGGTAGTTTGGATTCCCCCCTAATGGCCCAATATTTTGAATAAAATTGTTAAAGATATTTTTATCGTTTTTTCTTTTTCAAATTATAGACGCTAGAAGTGCTAATCATAGTTGAAAATACAAATTTATGGAGATAATTGTTATTGCAGATAAATAAGAAGCATGGGACTATGTTTAGCAGGGAGAAGTTCATGGTCACTGTGTGTCCGAACATCGATTATGCATTCATTGTGGCGCTAATTGTGACTTTTGATTAACCACGACCAAGGAAAGTTCACAAGGGAAAATTAAGCTTAATTTGGGCTAAAACTCTCTGATGGGTTATAGACTTATAGCGTTGTGTATCTCAGTTTCTTTAAGTAGTGTATTCTTTCGTTTTTTTTCACCAGATCAGATGTAAGGGATAAAAATGAGATTTTGTTGTACTTTTTTTTTAATTGTTTTTTTGTAAATTCTTTTAATATTTTAAAGTATTATTTGCACGTTAGTTATTCCAGCAACAATAATGCACAATTACATGAGTAACTTCATATATGAGTTGGAGAAAATCTTAGGTAGGACAACCTCAAAACATAATTAAATGAGGTGTGGTAATGATATTTGTAAAGAATCAATTCAACCCAAAAATTTAAATTATTTATATCCCTCACAATAGAGCCCATTGAACTTGAAATGTGGACAATGCACGTGTCCACCTACTTGTGTTAAGAAAAAAATTTCAATAAAAAGAAAGTAGGGTACGGCGAGAATCGAACCTGAGACATGAGTCTTTGATACCATGTAAAAAACCAATTCAATACAAAAATTAAACTATTGGGAGGGGGCCCTTTTAATAATCTATATTATTCTCTAACAATAGTTGGTTCAACGATGTGATAATCAAAAGCAAGACATGAATATTCAATTATTTTCTCGGTATACTGGTACAGAATTCTTTAATTAGCTACCTTTCTAAAAAGTCTTAGGGAAATATTACTTACCTTTCACATGAAATATCATCTTTTATTTTCTCTCACTTCAATTTTCATACCTTGTCTTTTTTTTTTCTTTTTTCTTGTAATGGTGGAAAACCTATTTTCTCTACAACATAAGATAACTATCTTATGTTAAATGAGACTAATAAAACCCATAAATTTATGGTAAAACATAGATTCCAGTTCTGAACTGTAGTTCATTTTCACCTTGGTGCTCAACATTTATTTTGTAGCACATAATTCCTATAAGCTATGGTAAGGAGTAAAATTCACACATAATTAAGGTAAGTGGTGGACTTAGAAAAGAAAATTTATGTCCGCACATTTAGTGTGGGGGTTCGGAGGCAGTGCCCCTGGAATTTTTTTTTGTAAAGAAAGTTTAAATCAACGCTTAAACCCGCTCATAATCTAATATAAGAATAAATATCATTTTCCGTTCCTAACAAAAAATCCGGTCCCCACTTGAGTCCATTATAAAAAAAATTAGTCACCTGATCCCTATGAAATTCAAAGTGGACCCATTTTGATTTTTCTGAGGGACTAATATAGGTCTTTTTTGATTTTTGAGAGACCATAATTTTAACTAAATTGATCCACTTTAAATATTAAAATGGGGATAATATTTTTTGTTAGGGACTTAAAAGAATATTTACTTCTAATATATATATTGAATCACTAGACAAATAAGAATCTGGAATCAAGAAAAACAAATAAAAAACTAAAATGCAAAAGTTTATGACCGCCCGCAAGTGGGGTCGGCCAATGATTAAGGTGTTAGACTTAGTGGGGGGGAAAATCCTAAATCATAGAAGATAACCGGCCCCCCTTAAAATTTAGTCAATTTTCAAGTTTATTATATTTTTTTTAAAATGCAATGGTAGTGTATAAAGTTTTATTTTAATATCTTACACACCTCATGTGAATGCATTTGAGTGGTTCTTTGTTAACTAATACCTCATTTAGTTAATAAACTTCATATGAGTGTTATTAAATCCGGACCGACCCGGCCGGATCGACCCGAGAACCAGTAATCCGGTTATATAACTGGTCCGATTGAAGCAACGGACCAGTCATGCATCAGAACCGGTGTAACCCGGTCTACCCGAACGGTTTTTATGAAAATCGGTGACCTGGTCGGTTAACCAGTAACCCGGCCCGATCACAAAATAAAATCCCAATTTTTTTTTTTTTCAAAAAAGAAGATCATAATGGACATATTTGAATATTTTTTTTACTTATTGACTTACATAAGTTATGTATTTACAATACTAATATTATCTCAATTATGCACTATGCAAAAAAATTTGATTTGATTTATAGTTAGAGATGTCATTTTTTGAACCTAATGTCCTGTATCACGATCATTATGTTTTTGTTTGATCCTTTATTGGATAATAATATGTGATTTATTATTTTTTATATTAAAATATTTGAATTTTTAATCATCTTTTATAGATATTCGAGTATGTTTATAATTTTTTAATATAAATTATAAAATTATATACAATAACCGAGTCATGCGATTGAACCAGTGACCCACTGGTTGAACCAGTGACCCAGTACCTCAACCGGGCCAATGACCGAGCCGATTTTAATAACATTGCTTCATATACCAAACTTGAGAAGTGTAATATATGTAATTTAGCCTTATTTTTTATTTGTGTATAAACAATACCCCAATTTTGGTCATTTTAGTGCCCCAAATTAAAATCCTCTTAAAAGGGTTTCAACGCTTATACGTACCCTATTCTTAAGCCTTATGATTCTTATTAAATAGTCTCTAATTTAGATTATCAGCTCCTCTTTTTTCTTTTTTCTTCCTTTTTTCTTTTTTTAGTTCTTCCTTCTTCTTTTTTCTTTTCAGACTCAATTCCTCTCATGTTCATTTAGGAGCTAGCAATACAACGGCGTTAAAGATTTTTTCTTTATTTATTATAAACGAGAAATAAAATTTAGTATAAGAAGATAAATGACACAATTTCAATGAAGTTTGATCCTAAATAATTACTTGAACTAAGACTCATGAGTTTGTCTTATATATTTTAGTTCTTCCAAAATGATTATTTTTTAGATTTTCATTCGAAATAAGAATAACTACAATCTCAATTATTGGTTTGTCACGTTCCTCTTGAATTCTCATAGCTAGTTTCGTACGTATAAAAAAACACAAAAAAAAAAAAAAAAAAAAACCAAACCTAGCATCTCATACGAATAAATAACTCATTTTTTCATCTACCCAACAAAAAAAAACTCATTTCTCTGTAGCTTCGTAATTTAATAAACTTTTAGGCATATTGTCAAACCAGTAATTACGATAATTAATATCAATGTCCCATAACAACTTCCCGTTTCTTAATCCATGATTATCATATATATATATATATATATATATATATATATATATATATGTGTGTGTGTGGAGAGAGATAGGAATTTTGACATGTCAAACTTAAAAGTTTGACATCAAATTTTAACAATTAATTTTCATCTATAATTTATTGAGTCACACTTATTAATTAGTTATTATTTCTCAATAATTATAATTATTAAATTAAAAGCGATCAACATTTATTATTTCTCAATATAAAAATAAATAAAATTACAATAACACTCTTCATTAATTCACCTAGAATTACATAAACACCATTCATTAATCAAAATGACGTAGTTTTGGGGCTAGCCGGAGATAAACTTATCTCAAGCTGCCTGAGAAATGTTTTTCCTATATATATATATATATATATATATATATATATATATATATATATATATATATATATATATATATATATATAGGTTTATCATCACATGACCACAAAAAAGTTCTTACACACACAACATTTTGTGCGGCCCGCAGAAAAAAAAAAAACTCCGGCACGCAAAACGAATCTCTATAACATGACACAATCATTTTTCCTATAACATAACTCTTATAAAACCCTATATATATATATATAGGAGGGATATTCTTACTACCAAAATTTTCTACTACCAACTTACTACCTATCTAATCACCATTGGATCAATATTTTCTTTTTTTTAAAAAACTTTTTAGCAGTCTTTCTCTTTGATCCAATGATGATTAGATAGGTAGTAAGTTGGTAGTAAGAATATCTTCCCTCATATATATATATATATATATATATATATATATATATATATATAACAACCATCATATCCCACATGCATGCAGATCACACAAGATCCAGAAGAAAAGGTCAAGGCCATTGGTGTTTCTTTCTCTCTTTTTTTCTTTTTTCTTTTTTGGTACAGAAATGTTTCTTTCTCTTTAGTTCAATAACCATGGCGCATCCATATTACCCTCTGCCACAGCCCTCTGCTCCCACTATGCCGGCGATTCCCAATGCTGTCATTGGCCCTCAATTTTGTGCTCCGTACCCGGTGGATCTGGCCGTCGTGAAGAAGGTGATGACCATTTCAGATGGAAACTTCGCGGTTACAGACGTGAACAACAATATTATTTTCAAAGTTAAGGGTTCTCTATTAACCTTACGTGACCGTCGTGTCTTAATCGACGCCGCTAACAACCCCATTGTCACACTACGACGGAAGGTTTGTAACTTTTTCTAGCGATCACCTATTTCCTCGTTTTAATTGTTAAGCTTTTAAACTCTGATGCAAAATTTAAGACATATTACTATGGTTTAATTTTTTGTTCAATTATTTATTAATTTAATGTGAGTAATATGTGTACGTTTAACTCACGCATCAGCATCACTCCATGTGCGATCTGGACAAAATCCATTTGTCGTGTTGTACAGGACATGCATATTATGCATGCGTGACTTGAATTGCGCGGCCAATATGAGCGTCTTGTATTATGCTAATTTTTGCATAGATTGTACATGGAGATTATACGTTAATTAAATGCGCACATTTTTTATACACATTTCACTCTCATTATATTGATAATAAATTACCACAAAACAAAACGGTGATATGTTTGTGATTTTGCATTAGAAGAGTCAAAAAGCCTAATTTCTCTTGTTTTCTTCCACTTTTTTTTTTTTTTTTGTTTCTTGCGATCAAAAAGTTTTTAGCATCATGAAGATACATATATGTCGTGACTCGTGATCAAAAATATTATGTTGATGTTTAAAAACTTTATACTTTCATATTTAATAGTATAACATCTTTATATTGAAACCCTAATATTTATGTATTTGTAATGTTAATTTATATATCACTTCCACCTCCTAAACCAAAAAGTACATATGCTCTACACTGAAACTAATATGGTTTACTTTAAAAAGAATTAAAATCTAAAAGAAATAATTTTAGTTTTTTTTATAGACTATAAAAAATTTGAAAATTCATTAACAGATATTTTTAATTTTTTTTATCAAAATCTGATTTTACTTTTGACTGCAAATATTTCACCCGTAAAAAATTCAATTTTGGATCAGGATTTTTACAATATTTTATTTTATTTTGTACAATAATGACATTGAGTTTTGAACTTAATTACACAAGACCCTCACTACATAGTTCTAGTGGCTTAAATGGCTTAAATCTTTACAACATTTTTTTTTTTTTGGGGTGAAAATCTTTACAACATTTTAGAATCTACTTCCACAAGTATTACTATTTACTAAACATTTTTTTATAAAATTCACACAACTATTATATATAATTTTTTAAAACAATACCTTCAAGTCCGAAGAAATGATTAAATTGAATTTAAAATAACAATGATTTTAAAATCAAATTTTAACTGTTGAGAGTAATATTCTCGTAATACTTCAGAATTTCTCTTAGATAAGATCCAATCATTTGATGAAGGACCACGCATCTCAAGAAATAAATCCTTTGTTTTTTTTATATTTTTTTTTCAAAGTATTAATACACAAGAAATTCAGCACTCTTAATCTTCATATAGCTCAAATGAATCACAATCTAAATTTTAGTGAATTTAATGTTACAAGTAAATGTATGTATTATTGATGCAGATAATGACTGCACATGATCGGTGGCAAGCTTTTAGGGGTGAAAGCACGGAATCGACAGATCTAATCTTCACTTTGAAACGATCATCCCTTATTCAGTTTAAGGCCAACCTAGATGTGTTCTTAGCCAATAACACCAAAGAAGATATTTGTGACTTTAAGGTCAAAGGTAGTTGGTTTGAACGATCTTGCATTGTTTATGCTGGTGAATCTAACACCATTGTTGCCCAGGTAAATTTAAATTCCTCTGTTTAGATAAACAAAACAACTGGTTTATAATTAACTACTTTTAGTGAATTATCACTTTACTATGGTAATTGTTTATCGAAAATAATTAAAACATCTTGTGCGAATGTTATTGCAGATGCATAAGAAGCATACTGTTCAGAGTATTATGATTGGGAAAGACAATTTCATGGTCACAGTGTATCCCAACATTGATTATGCGTTCATAGTGGCGCTAATTGTGATTCTTGACGAGATTAACGGAGATGATGAGTAGTATGATGATCAATTAGGGTAATGTTATATATTTAGTAAGTTCTATTGTAATCCTTATGTTAGGTGATACTATTTCATGAATTATTGTATGCTTAACAATCTTTTAAGACTTGTATATTAAGCACTAGCCCGTTTGTTTGTGCTAAAAAAGTAATTTTTATCTTTTTCTTAATTTAAAAGTACTTTTCATAAAAGTCAAAAGTTATTTATATTTTTATAAAAATATTTAATTTTTGAAAAAAATTATTTGACTTTTGATTTCTGTTTTTTTTTTTGAAGTTAAAATTTTTAGTTTCTGAAAAAAAGTAGGTTTTTTGGTTTTTTTGTGACTTCTACTTTATTTAAAAGCAAATATCCAATCGAACTAAAAATGAGAAGTGTTTTTTTTCTTAAAAAAAATCCATCCAAACAAGCCAAGTTCATTCAAGCAAGTCAAGCCAAGTTTAAAACAGATCAAACTCAGTCTAAGAATCAACTTTATTTGAGTTTTTTTTCACTTGATGGGTTCCACACTTTTTATTTCAATAGGAAAATCAATAGTTTATCCTCAACGACAAACTATTAACCCAATAATGCACAAGGGGTGCTGAATTAATCAAAACAACAGAAAAAGTAGCGAATGAGACATCAAAAGAAGTCAACTAAGGAAACGGTCCTCAGAAACAAGTGGAAACCATGACAGTTGTTTAAATATGTTGAACTTGTCTCCCCCATTTATGATTTGGTTTGGTTTTAAATGGTAATGGGGACATCCCTATGGCAGATTCTCTGTGTAGAGAGTATTAGCATGCAGCTTCTCCTTAGTCTGTTGGTGTGTCTGTTACACCTTGTTACACTTGATCCTTCTCACGTTAGTTAGTTATAGGTTTGTTAGAGTTTGTTGTAGGTTTGTTATAGGTTTGTTATAGTTTCCTTTATATAAGTGGTTGAGTTGTTATTGAAAATATACAGAGAATAAACTTTTCATTTTGTCACTATGGAATCTCTCCTCTTCCTCTCCTCTTTCGCTTACTCTCTCATTCATCTACAAAGTTCATTGAACCTTATTATGGTATCAGAGCCTTCTTCCTGAAGGCCTGATTCATAGTGTAGTTCATCATGACTTCCGCATCAGATTCCTCTCAACAAGTTCTCTTTCATTCTTCTCAACAAGCAGCAGTTCAAAAGTCAAATGTAGAAGATCGAGCTATGGAGTTCAAAAGTCCACAGTTGTTCAATCAACAGATTGTAGTGAAGCTAACTGAAGAAAACTATTTGTTTTGGAATCAAATCGTTGAACCGATCATTACCTCTCATCAAATGCATCGTTTTCTAGTAAATCCAAAAATTCCACTTCAGTTTCATTCTGAAGAAGATCGACTTCATGGAATACAGAATCAAGCGTATGTGGATTGGATAACTCAGGATTCAATGCTCCTGTCATGGTTACTCTCAACAATCTATGAATCTATCGTAAATGAGATCCTTGGAGTAAAATATTCGCATGAAGCTTGGGACAAGATTCACAAGCTGTTTCAAGGCATGATGAAATCCAAGTCAAGACTCTTGCGTTCGGAATTGCACTCGATCAAGAAAGGTTCAAAAACAGCAAAAGAATTTCTCTCCCATATTAAAGGTATCTGTGATTCACTCAAAGCAATAGGAAGTCCAATCAGTGATGAAGAACGAACTGATATTGTCCTTGGAGGTTTACCGTCTGAATATGTTGCTTTTATTGCTACTGTTCATAGACGTGAAAATCCATATTCTATCGAGGATCTTAGCATACAGTTGCTTACACATGAGCAAATCCTTGCTAAACAATCTGAAACACTATTTTCAGACTCAGCAATTGTTAATCTGACGCAACATGTCAATGAAGTAGAGAAACAGAATTCTACTGATAATAATGCAGTTAACAATAATATTCTTCTAGCTAATTCTCACAATCAGGAACAGAGAACTGGCTCTCTTAACTCAGATCACTCAGGACGATCATATTTCTCAAACAGAGGTCAAGGACGCTATGGAGGACGTAATTTCAGAGGTAGAGGACGCTATGGAGGTCGATCAAATGTGCAGTGTCAATTGTGCTACAAATTTGGTCATGATGTCCATACATGTTGGTATCGATATGATGACAATTTTGTTCCTACTCTTCCATCTCCTGTTAATGCATTACAGATGTTTCCTCAACAAGGTCAGATGGGTAACCTGCCTCAACAAGGTCGTTCTCTTCAGTATATTAGACCTCAGCATATGCAGCCACAAGCTATGGTTGCTGCTCATGCAGCTCCATCTGCTATGGAATGGTATCCAGACTCAGGCGCTACACATCATGTTACATCCAATCCCTCAAATTTAATTCAAAGCCAGCAACTCAGTGGTACAGACCAGATTATGATAGGAAATGGACAAGGTTTGCCTGTTGCAGCAGTTGGTTCCTCTCTTTTTCCTTCCCCACTCGATCCTCACACACATCTACATCTGAAAAATCTCTTGCTTGTGCCTTCTATTATGAAAAATCTTGTTAGTGTTAGTCAATTTGCACAAGATAATTCTGTGTACTTTGAATTTCATCCTACTTTTTGTCTTGTTAAATCTCAGGAGTCACACAAGGTTTTACTTGAAGGCACTCTTGACTCTAGTGGCCTCTATAAGTTTGACAACATAAATCTTCAGTCAAGCCCAACTCAGCATGTGTCTTCATCCTCAAGTTCCATACCACCTATCTGTAACATAGCAGTTGCTAATAATGTGTCTACTATTTGTAATAACAATAGGTCAATAGCAAATGAGCAGCCTTATGCAATTGCTAATTCTGTGTACTCTATGTGGCATTGTCGACTAGGACATCCACACAAAGATGCTCTTAATTCAGTTCTTCGAGTCTGTAATATTACTATTCCTAATAAAACAGTTGATGATTTTTGTGCTGCTTGTTGCATTGGTAAGTCCCATCGTCTACCATCACATTCTTCCCTCACAGTTTATCACAAGCCTTTTGAACTCATTTATAGTGATTTGTGGGGACCTGCCCCAATGCAATCTGTCATGGGATACTTATACTATATCTCATTTGTCGATGCACACACAAGGTTTACATGGATATACCCCTTAAAACAGAAATCTGATGCTTTTCAAACTTTCAAGAATTTTCATTCCTTAATCACCACTCAATTTCAAATGCCTATTAAAGCCATTCAAACTGATTTGGGTGGGGAATTCAGAGTCTTCACACAATATTTACTCCTTCATGGTATAAATCACAGAATTGTTTGTCCTCACACTCACCATCAAAATGGTGTTGTTGAGCGCAAACACAGGCATATTGTTGAAACTGGGTTGACAATGCTATCTTCAGCCTCTCTTCCCATGCAATACTGGGATTATGCTTTCACCTCAGCCGTTTATCTTATCAATAGGCTACCTACTGTTTCTCTAAACTTTCAGGTTCCCTACACACTACTATTCAATGCTATCCCTGATTACAAGTTTCTCAAAATCTTTGGTTGTGCTTGCTTTCCCTTCCTTAGACCTTACAATAACCACAAACTAGAGTTCAGGTCTCAAGAATGTCTTTTTCTTGGCTATGCTACAAAACATAAAGGTTACCTATGTCAAAATCCTGCTGGTCGAATCTTTATTTCCAAAGATGTTCTGTTTAATGAAAGCAAATTTCCCTTTCCCTTGTGGCATCACAAATCTGTCACCTCTGTCTCTTCTCCCACTCCCTCACTTCCTCTTTCTGTTTTGCCAAGATACAATCTTCATCAACCCCATTCTTCTCCCAATATCAATAAAACAGTAACCAATGCAACAGCAGCTCAATCTGATTCCACTGCTCCTCCTGATCATGATCTAGCTGTCCATCCTGATACAGTTGTTCTTCCTGATCATGGTTCAGCTGTCCATTCTGGTACTTCTGATCCCCTTGATTTCCCTGTGGGTGCAGCTCCTCTCTCTCACAGTCTTGACACTTTACCATTAACTATGTCTTCACCCTCTACTCCTGTCATGTCTTCAAGTTTTCCATCTGATTTCTCCACTTCTTCCTCTTCTCTTTTACCACCTTCTAGTTCTGATTATCAACCTTCCACTTCTGTCAGTCCTCCTTCATCTTCTCAGTCTATTATTACTAGATCTAAGTCCTTAGCCAGGTCTCTTGTTCTTCTTACTCACATGGAACCCACTACTGTTAAACAAGCCTTGGCCTCTCCTCACTGGTTGCAGGCTATGCAAGCTGAATTCACAGCTTTACAAGTGAACAAAACTTGGCATCTGGTATCTCCTCCTGCAGGCAGAAAAATCATTGGTTGCAAGTGGGTCTTTAAAGTCAAAGAAAATCCAGATGGGACTATAAATAAGTACAAGGCTAGACTAGTTGCTAAAGGCTTTCATCAACAAGAAGGTTTTGATTATACTGAAACCTTTTCTCCTGTTGTTAAGCCAGTAACCGTGAGGATCATGCTCACTCTGGCCCTCACTCATGGCTGGACTTTGAGACAGCTGGACATCAATAATGCCTTTCTTAATGGTGATTTGGTTGAAGATGTTTTTATGCAACAGCCTCCAGGTTTCGAATCTGATGATAAACAGCTAGTTTGCAAGTTGGATAAGGCTCTCTATGGTCTCAAGCAAGCACCTAGAGCTTGGTTTGACAAGCTCAAGCAGGCTTTGATTCTTCTTGGCTTCCAATCAAGTCACTGTGACCCTTCTTTGTTTTTTCTTTGTCAACATAACAGATGTGTTTACATTTTGATTTATGTGGATGACATCATTATAACTGGGACTGATATTCCTTTCATTAATCAATTGGTCACTGACTTGAATTCTCAGTTTGCTCTTAAGGATCTTGGTGCTTTGGATTTCTTCTTGGGCATCCAAGTGAAGAAACATTCTTCTGGTTGCCTTTCCTTATCTCAATCGAAGTACATTCAGGATCTCTTGGCCCGTGCCAACATGTCAGAGGCTAAGAGTGTATCTTCTCCTATGGCTTCTTCATGTCGCCTGTCTAAACATGGCTCCAACTACTTTGATGATCCTTTCCAGTACAGGTCTATTGTTGGTGCTCTCCAATATGCAACAATCACTCGACCAGAAATTAGCTTTGCCGTCAACAAGGTCTGTCAATTCATGGCTCAACCTCTTCTTGATCATTGGCATGCTGTTAAGCGCATTCTTCGGTATCTCAAAGGCACACTCTCCTATGGCCTTGTGCTTCAACCTGCTCCCACACAGTGTCCCTTCTCCTTGACAGCATTCTGTGATGCTGATTGGGCAACTGATACTGATGACCGTCGATCAACTTCTGGAGCTTGTGTCTTCTTTGGTCCTAATCTGGTATCTTGGTGGTCTAAAAAGCAATCCTTAGTGGCTCGTTCCAGCACTGAGGCTGAGTATCGGAGTCTTGCCATTGCTGCTTCTGAGGTTCTATGGATTCAATCTCTTCTTCGTGAACTATGTGTTCCATTGGCTACTCCTCAAATTTACTGTGATAATCTCAGCACAGTGGCTCTCTCTCACAATCCAATTCTGCATGCAAGGACTAAGCATATGGAACTTGACATCTTCTTTGTTCGTGAACGTGTTATCTCGAAGGAGTTGCTTGTGTCTCATGTTCCAGCACCTGATCAGCTAGCTGATACCCTTACCAAGCCGTTATCTGCTCCCATGTTTACTGATTATAGGACCAAACTGAGGGTTCTGGATATTCATCTTCTCCACAACTCCACAGTTTGAGGGGGCATATTAGCATGCAGCTTCTCCTTAGTCTGTTGGTGTGTCTGTTACACCTTGCTACACTTGATCCTTCTCACGTTAGTTAGTTATAGGTTTGTTAGAGTTTGTTGTAGGTTTGTTATAGGTTTGTTATAGTTTCCTTTATATAAGTGGTTGAGTTGTTATTGAAAATATACAGAGAATAAACTTTTCATTTTGTCACTATGGAATCTCTCCTCTTCCTCTCCTCTTTCGCTTACTCTCTCATTCATCTACAAAGTTCATTGAACCTTATTAGAGAGTAGTTAAGTGCAAGCTATCATGATCAACTTTAATTAGCAGTCCTAATGATCGTAACAACCCACATCAACGAGAATACGGGAAATTACTATATTCTGTAAAAAAAAATTAAGATAGAGACAGAGATAAAGGTTAGCATTCAAAATATCCAGCTAGGGGCTGAACTACACCAGCTCTCCCAGAATCTTCGAGTAAACACTAAAATAAGGTTCTGTTTGATTCCTATTTTTAAAAATGGTTTTCTAGTTTTCAGAAGAAAAAAAATAAAAAAAATTCATTTGGTAAGTCTGTTTTGTAAAAAAAAAAAAAAAAAAACTGTAACTTTTTTGTTTTGTTTTTAGAATCAAATTTAGAGAACATGTCTGAGTTATTTTTGTTTTCTGTTTTGGTTTTTAATTTTCAAAACAAAAAAACACAGAAAACAACTATTTCCATAATTATTCTACAAAAAGTTTTAAGAACAAAAAAAAACTAAAACACAATCAAACAGTCCCTAATTTTCCACTTTTGGTTTTCAGCTAGTGAATTTCTTATTGAATTTTTATTTATTCTTCATACAAATGTAAGTATTAACGAAATTACTAAATAAACGTTACAAATGGAGAAGAGTTATAAACAATCTTTGAAGAAAAATTATTAAAACTAGTAACATTGAAATTAAAAAAAAAAAACACACACACAAACACAGAGGTCAGTACGGGCCAGTGGCAGAGAAAACAGAGTGCATTAAAACAAAGGTGCCAATTATTTCAGCACCTAGAGGCTAGAGCATTTTCGTGTTAACAACAAAAATTTAGAATAATATATTTATTGCTATATGTTATAAAATTAATCTAATTACATAACTTTAAAATATGTGTTACACATTTATTTTAATTAAATTGTATATTAGTACGAGAATATGCAAAAGTTTATACTTTCTGGTAACTATGAGAAAGAGCCACAGAATTGGCACACAAAGATGCTGACTCGTCTATATTATATATTAAGCAACCGAGTACTACACGGATAACTTCAAAAAAAGAACAACACGGAATTGAAAAACTTTGACTATTGAATGATAAAAAGCTAACAATGGTATCATCTTAGGAAAACATTTTCTCATGATACATGAGAATTCAACTCTCATATTAGTGATTCTTCGATTTGCATACAAAACTTTTCTTTTTCTTTTTTTAATAAATATGGAATCCACCATTAATTGAATTACAATAGAATTGAATTCTCATGCAACATGAGAAAATCAAATCGCATGATCTTATTATTGAATGAGTCAATTAACGAATAATAACTTTATGAAAATATTATTGGTTGTTAAATCAAGTCATATATGACTTTTTAAGCAGCTTCGTAGTTGCTCATCATTTCTTTATATAAAAGTCATTCCCCTCATCAACCCCCATAACCATAACCCACAAAGTCTTTTCACCACCAATATGGCTTATCCTAATCCTTATCAAGCACAACCACAGCCCTATGCCTCTGGTTCCGCCCCTATGCCGGCGGTTCCAACCACCATCATCGGCCCTCAGTACTGTGCTCCGTACCCGGTTGATCTGGCTGTGGTGAAGAAGGTGATGACCATCTCAGACGGCAACTTTGTAGTCACTGATGTCAACGGCAACATCGTCTTCAAAGTTAAGGGTTCTCTCTTAACCCTCCGTGACCGCCGTGTCTTGATCGACGCCGCCGGCAACCCCATCGTCACCCTGCGCCGGAAGGTTTGTAATTGTCCCTCCACCTTCCACCCACTTTCTCTTGTTTTCTTCCATTTCCTATATTCCTGCAAATATCAGAAAATTAAAAAAAAAAATACTTTTCAAAACGATTATTATTAATATTGTTTTGATAAATCATAGATCATATTCAGTATACGATATACATGTATATATATCGTGATCATGAGATTTTTAGTTTTTTATTAAATGTTGATAATCAAAAATTTAGTTTTCATATTTTAATAATATAAAATCTTTATTTTAAGAACCCGAATATTTATATATTAGTTACGTTTGTATTACTTTAATGGCAATTCCTAAAATTGCATGTGATCTGCGGGGAATTACTTTTTTTTCTTTAATCTAGTTAAAAATTAATATAAAAACAAAGTTGACTTTTTTATGCATGTTGTCTACAACTATTTATTAATTAAAAATATTTTTGTTTTTTTGTAAATGAAAGGGCCGAAGCCCAATTAATTAAAAATATTTTTAAGATAAAACACATGTTTCTTTTTTTTTTTTTTGTTGATAAACGATAAAACACATGTTTCAACCTTAATATTTGATTCATTTTCGCATCTTGTGCTTATAATTTTTTTCTTAACATATTGTATGTTCCATATTGTTTGGGGTACAAAATTACATAATATATCCATGTGTTTGGTTCTCTCTTTAAACCCCCCCCCCCCCCCCCCCCCCCCCCCCCCCCCCAACATTTTTAGATATTACCAAAGTTTTTGTGTATTATAAAATAATTTTTCGCAACAAATATCGAAAACGTGAAATTTCAAAGGCAAAAACCTTAATTAATTTTATCGAGTATTTTAAGCAGATGCGATTTTTCCCTTTCAACAGCAACCGTTTGAGCCGGAAATAAGCTTATAGAATATACTTTCAAAAATATTAATAGTCAGTTTTTATTTTTTTTAATTGTTCACACAATCCTAATGTAAAATACCGGAAACTGTCTATTTGTGTAAACAAATTCTTTGGTGAATTGCTAATTAAATATACAATTTCTTTTGTTTTTAATATTTTTTGGGTGACTATTCCAAAGTAATTTATAAACAAAAAATTCAGGATTTTTATTTTTTTAGTAATATTCTCACATCATCATTGAACTCTATAATTCATATACCCCCATCAATCACAATCTAAAATTAAGTTAGTTTAATGTTACAAGTTGTATTATTGATGCAGATGATGAGTGCACATGATCGATGGCAAGCTTTCAGGGGTGAAAGCACAGAAACCAAAGATCTAATATTTACTCTGAAGAGATCTTCCCTTATTCAGTTTAAGACCAAATTAAATGTATTCTTAGCCAATAATACCAAAGAAGATGTTTGTGACTTTAAGGTCAAAGGTAGCTGGTTCGAACGATCTTGCATTGTTTATGCTGGTGAATCCGACACCATTGTTGCCCAGGTAAAAAAAAACTCCTCTGTTTATATAACCAAAAAAACAATTTTTTTTTCCTTACCAAAAGTCCAATCGGTTTTAATTAACTACTTTCAGTGAATTACCACTATATGTTACAATATTCACACTAACCAATAAAATAAAATCTTTCGTGGGAATGTTATTGCAGATGCATAAAAAGCATACGGTGCAGAGTATTCTGATTGGGAAAGACAATTTCATGGTTACGGTGTATCCCAATATTGATTATGCGTTTATAGTGGCGCTAATTGTGATTCTTGACGAGATTAATGAGGTTGAGAAGGGAGAGTAGAGGGATGTTATATATTCAGCAAAATCTATTGTACTTTTTTTTATCAATGGTACTATATATTTCACGTGTATTAATTATTTTATATTCAATTTATTTAGTTGTGTTTAATCCTTCGTTTGTCATAAGTCTTACTATCTATGTTATGAACACAATAAATAAAAATGGAAAAAATGGGAATTTAGTTTTATTGAGGAAGCCTGACCTCAAATGACTTTAATGAGGAAACCTGACAACCTTAATCTTCTTATTCCCTTTATTTCAAATGTTTAAATAGACATTATATGACAACCTTAGAAATAACTACCCAGTAGCATTAGATAGACTCCACTAATTACCATACCTTATCATTTAGGAAAGTTCAAATAAAAATAACTACCCACTGCACAATCCAAGAATTCAAAAAATAATAAAATAAAAATAAAAAACCGTAACAATCCAACATCAAATGCGATACCTTCAGATCGAACAATTCTAATATATTATTATAAAATGAGCTTTATTGCGTCTAAGTTTCACTAAAGAAACTTCGCCAAAAAATTAATTTGTGACAGTTCAATCAACATGTGGCTTTATCTCTATATCTCTCGCACTTGAGTTCTCCAATACTTGAAAAGGTATATATGGAGCAACTAATGTTGATGATGCTGGAATGTGGTACAGAGGTAGAAATTGATGTGCAACATCATAAGATGGAGGTGGTGAAGTTTATACATGGACAGGAACAGGTGACTGTTCAACTGGCGGATAATAAGGTTTTAGTTTATCAGCAAATGATAGTTATTCTTAAAACTCTAAAAGCACAAGTGCTTTTTTTTATTAAGAGAATTTAGGGTGTGAACGATAACCATTAAAAAACATTAAAAAAAATCATCTCAATTTTTGTTATTATATTATTGTTGAAAATAACTTGTCATTCGCAATCGAGCAAACTTTTGGTATCACCGTCCCACCTACCATTTCCTTTCAAAATTTGCCACTTGTATTTATTTTTTTATTTTTCTTTTTTTTTTAATCTCACTTTCATCTTTTCTCTCCTTTTATGATTGGTCTTCCGCACAGAATAAATGGTACCACGATGCTACCTTAAAAATTTCCTTTGCAATCCGATGGGATACAGCAAAAATTAATTGAGGACCTTGGAACTTGAAATTCTTATATTATTATGGGCCTCATATTTATTTTATTTTTCTCTTTTTTAGTAATTTGGACTTAGGTGGTGTTTGGTTGGGAGGGATTTTGGAGGATGTCTATCTTTCTCAAGTATGGCTTTTAGAAACACCATGTTTGTTTCAACATATTTCTCCAAAAACCCATCTATCCAGGAAGTATGGATTTATGAGAAATATAGATATCCGCACTATTCAAAAACCCAATTTGAAGGTGGGATTTTCGGAAAACCGGTTATCTCACCTTTAATGTACTGTTGATTTCATAAAGCTACCCAATTTTCCCAGTAGAGTTTTTCCCCACCAAACAACTTTTTTTTTACATTTTTCTATCTATTTCACTTTATCCATCTTTCCAATCATTTTTCTATCTATTACATTTTCCTACTATTCTACAAAAATTTCCCATACCAAATACCCCCTTAGGGTCATCAATAACTACTATTATTTAAGGTTTCTAAGTCTGTTTATATTTTCCTTATAAGGAGAGTGTTGTGACGAATGCAGTGACAAGAATATAATAAAATATTATTGCACATAACTCATATGGGATGAAACATGATAATCTATGTCTCTATTCTTTTTTCCCTTCTTTCTTTTTTACTTGCGATTGTATGTATGTTTATAATTCAGTCCCAACAATTACCGATTCCATTTTTGAAAAAAAAAATCAATTTTATTAAATATAATTTTTAACTAATTTTATTTCTAGACTAGAAATAATAAAAATATTTTGAAAATATTATAATGCACATCCTCACCGGTGAGAATAGTCGCTTGTCTCTAAACATCTTCAATCATTTCCATGCACTGGATGTTCCTTGGTATTATTTCTATCAATGCTCTGGTGCTTTACATTTGTGATTGCATCACGCAGATTAACATAGAGTTTTAACCCTTGATTTACTTTATCCATTATATCTAGATTGCCTTGCGTTAAACATTTAATCATATCTAAATTTTCACTTATTACAAACTCGATTGATACTGGAAGCTGAACATGTATTCTTCCAACCTAGTTTGTGAATAGCCTGGCCCGTGAGTTCTTCGGCCCTCCCATTGTCATAGACCTCGGCGTCGATGTTAATGTTTTTCACTTATGCACAATTGAGTTTATTGGCAATGGGTTATGGGAATGGTCCCATCGGGCCTGATATGCTAGTGCGGGCTGAGAATGGTTTCATTGGGCCTGATATAATTTATAGTTTTTTTCTTTTATTATAATTTTGTTGGGAATGATTATATTTATAAATTTTTTATTTACAAACTCTTACAAATTATATTATATTCTTTCGGGAATACATAGTATAATTTACAAAATTTTGTAAAAGAAGTATGTAAACAGATCCTTCCCCAATTTTGTTTTCCATGGGAACGTAATCTGTATATTAAAATTGATATTCATGTTAAGTTCAGCAATAAACTGTGTTTTTCTTTTACCAAAAAAAAAAAAACTGTGTTTTCCCTTTTACATTATTACTTTGGAAAATTGACAAATAATATGCATATTAATTGTTATTATTTAAGGACATGCAAGTTGAACAGAAAGATAAGCATTAATTGAAATAGATAAATTTTCTGAACCTACTTTCTTTTTTCTAACCAAAAAAAGAGTAGTTTAAAAAAAATTATCTATTTCAAAGCTTATTAGAATCAACTTGCATATAATTACTTTAAAAAATGACTCATATTAGTAATTTTATATTTTTCTTGTTTATTTTAAGCATTCAAAAATTTGGCATATTTACACCCTTTAATATTTTTTTGTGAATGATAAATTTTATCAATTTAACTGTTGATTGAAAGTTCCAATCAAGTATATCATGCTTCTAAAATTTTATATAATTTTAAAACTAATCAATACATTTTTGCACCACTTTATTTTAACATATAATATGATATTTAAATGTATCTATTATTAAATTGCATATTTATAAATTTTCAGATTATCTAAAATTCAGTGTATATAATCTTTTTAAAATAATATTACATTCGATTCAATGACTGGATTAGTGTGTGACGCGGATCCAGAAAAATAATGAAGGGTGGGCACTCAATAAGGTCTGGTCTTGAACGCGATTTACGAGCAGCTGCCGGCTGGTTGGGTCTGGTTTAGATCTAGATCTAGATTAGGTTTGGATAATGAAGGTGGAGGAGAAAAAAACTCACAGAAAAATAAATTAGAAGAACGAAAATTAAAGGTGTAGGATATTGTAACAACTAACTAGGGTTACTACCAATCAATTTCACCGTTAGACCGATTATGTTGATCTAACGGTTATATTTATTTTCATCTTTATAGGGTTATGATACCCATATTTAATGTAAAAGCATTAAATATAGGAAATCATAACCATGCAAAGGTGAAAATAAATATAAAGTATTAAATATGGAGAATCATAACCATACAACGATGAAAATAAATATAACCGTTGGATCATCATAATCGATCTAACGGTAAAATTGATTGGTAATAATCCTAATTGGTTGTTATAATATCCAATCCCAAAATTAAATTGAAAAAATTTAAATTTTAAGAAAAAAATATTTTTATATTTTTACATCATATTTAAGGGTGGACACTTGCCCCCTTTTCTTCCTAATGGATCCGCGCCTCCGTGTGTCTATGTGTGTATGTACGTGTGTGTGTGTATATTACTTCTTTTTCTTAATTAAATGCTTTGATTGACTAGCTTTTACTTTCAAATTAACAAGTGAATTAAGATGAGCATATGCTTTTCAAATTTTATGTTGTTCCAGTTAGATGCCATTTATTAAGCTATTAGATATTCGTAAGGATCTATAATAACAATTAATAATGAGTTGTTTTATGTGGTCTTAAATCGAGTATATATAAAAGGACTTAATTTTTCATATAGGGTTGTGGACTTTCTATGTTTACGGTGATGATGGTGATTGGAGATGAAAATGACTTGTTCGATCATTGCAATATTTAAAAAAGTAATTCGATCTAGTCATCCGTTAAAATCTTTAAACATTGTATCCTTAATTGAAAATAATTAAGTCCTCATCATTTCAAGCGAATACGTAACCCACGTCAATAAAAGAACAAATAGGAGTTGTTACCCAAAAAAAGAGGTATAGACTTACAATCTTCTAATTGACACTTCTTAATTTTACAAAAAAATACATAAACTCTTGGAAAATTTTGCAAAATCTTGGGGGGTTAGAGGAGAGAAGTGTCTCCTTCTCGATTGGGGGATTAGTCTCATCCTTCCTCTAGTAGCGAAGCTCAATGCACCCGCTGTTCCAATGATAGGCTAACCTACAAGGTCGTACCCCGAGAATAAGGTGACTGGAGGAGGTTGAATGGGATACTCCGGATTATAAAAAAAAAAAGTACATAAAGTCATATTGCAACTTCTTTATGATATTCCAATTGTGTCGATATATTTTTTAAATAAATGTAAAAATTAAACATGTAACCTAATACAAATTATATTTTAATCGTGACGTGTGACTCAATTGAGAAATTAAGTTTTATGAAAATGGATTTTTATAGTATTGGTTGCAATGGCGAAGCCACTTCACATTTTAAAACATTAACAAATAACTTTTGTTAGGTTGTAGCACTTGAAAAAGATAGACTTTAATATTTAATACCAACTAAATTTTTCGCTTGAAGTACTTCACGGTTATAACAAGTGCACGAAATAATCTCACTCCTGAATAGGAATACTTATTTCAAAAACAATTAGTGTCACTCTCAAGTCTTAATTTTCATGAGAAAGGTGAAAAAAATGATTTAGATTTAAAATAGTCACGCTATAAATTTTTAAAACCGGATAAAAGGCTTTTAAATTATTTCAAACTTGCAAACTGAATTTATCCACATAATTTAAATAAGTTATTCATGACTTGTACATACTCATTAAAACTCATAAAAAATAGAGTTTTCTCCTTTTAATTTAA
>JAVKPL010005830.1:2500-20000 GCA_032173675.1 Gastrolobium villosum | reverse complement strand
GAGGCTGTTACGTGTGGAGTTATGTTATTCAGATCAATGAAGAGGATTGCGATGCGGGATGAAACTTGGATGATATTAATGAGTTAGTTATAAAGTAATGAGGCTGTTATGTGTGGAGTTATGTTATTCATATCAATGATTAATGAGTCAGTTATAAAGTAATGAGGCTGTTACGTGTGGAGTTAAGTTATTCAGATCAATGAAGAGGATTGCGATGCGGGATGAAACTTGGATGATATTAATGAGTTAGTTATAAAGTAATGAGGCTGTTATGTGTGGAGTTATGTTATTCATATCAATGATTAATGAGTCAGTTATAAAGTAATGAGGCTGTTACGTGTGGAGTTATGTTATTCAGATCAATGAAGAGGATTGCGATGCGGGATGAAACTTGGATGATATTAATGAGTTAGTTATAAAGTAATGAGGCTGTTATGTGTGGAGTTATGTTATTCATATCAATGATTAATGAGTCAGTTATAAAGTAATGAGGCTGTTACGTGTGGAGTTATGTTATTCAGATCAATGAAGAGGATTGCGATGCGGGATGAAACTTGGATGATATTAATGAGTTAGTTATAAAGTAATGAGGCTGTTATGTGTGGAGTTATGTTATTCATATCAATGATTAATGAGTCAGTTATAAAGTAATGAGGCTGTTACGTGTGGAGTTAAGTTATTCAGATCAATGAAGAGGATTGCGATGCGGGATGAAACTTGGATGATATTAATGAGTTAGTTATAAAGTAATGAGGCTGTTATGTGTGGAGTTATGTTATTCATATCAATGATTAATGAGTCAGTTATAAAGTAATGAGGCTGTTACGTGTGGAGTTATGTTATTCAGATCAATGAAGAGGATTGCGATGCGGGATGAAACTTGGATGATATTAATGAGTTAGTTATAAAGTAATGAGGCTGTTATGTGTGGAGTTATGTTATTCATATCAATGATTAATGAGTCAGTTATAAAGTAATGAGGCTGTTACGTGTGGAGTTAAGTTATTCAGATCAATGAAGAGGATTGCGATGCGGGATGAAACTTGGATGATATTAATGAGTTAGTTATAAAGTAATGAGGCTGTTATGTGTGGAGTTATGTTATTCATATCAATGATTAATGAGTCAGTTATAAAGTAATGAGGCTGTTACGTGTGGAGTTATGTTATTCAGATCAATGAAGAGGATTGCGATGCGGGATGAAACTTGGATGATATTAATGAGTTAGTTATAAAGTAATGAGGCTGTTATGTGTGGAGTTATGTTATTCATATCAATGATTAATGAGTCAGTTATAAAGTAATGAGGCTGTTACGTGTGGAGTTATGTTATTCAGATCAATGAAGAGGATTGCGATGCGGGATGAAACTTGGATGATATTAATGAGTTAGTTATAAAGTAATGAGGCTGTTATGTGTGGAGTTATGTTATTCATATCAATGATTAATGAGTCAGTTATAAAGTAATGAGGCTGTTACGTGTGGAGTTATGTTATTCAGATCAATGAAGAGGATTGCGATGCGGGATGAAACTTGGATGATATTAATGAGTTAGTTATAAAGTAATGAGGCTGTTATGTGTGGAGTTATGTTATTCATATCAATGATTAATGAGTCAGTTATAAAGTAATGAGGCTGTTACGTGTGGAGTTATGTTATTCATATCAATGATTCAGATCAATGAAGAGGATTGCGATGCGGGATGAAACTTGGATGATATTAATGAGTTAGTTATAAAGTAATGAGGCTGTTATGTGTGGAGTTATGTTATTCATATCAATGATTAATGAGTCAGTTATAAAGTAATGAGGCTGTTACGTGTGGAGTTATGTTATTCAGATCAATGAAGAGGATTGCGATGCGGGATGAAACTTGGATGATATTAATGAGTTAGTTATAAAGTAATGAGGCTGTTATGTGTGGAGTTATGTTATTCATATCAATGATTAATGAGTCAGTTATAAAGTAATGAGGCTGTTACGTGTGGAGTTATGTTATTCAGATCAATGAAGAGGATTGCGATGCGGGATGAAACTTGGATGATATTAATGAGTTAGTTATAAAGTAATGAGGCTGTTATGTGTGGAGTTATGTTATTCATATCAATGATTAATGAGTCAGTTATAAAGTAATGAGGCTGTTACGTGTGGAGTTATGTTATTCAGATCAATGAAGAGGATTGCGATGCGGGATGAAACTTGGATGATATTAATGAGTTAGTTATAAAGTAATGAGGCTGTTATGTGTGGAGTTATGTTATTCATATCAATGATTAATGAGTCAGTTATAAAGTAATGAGGCTGTTACGTGTGGAGTTATGTTATTCAGATCAATGAAGAGGATTGCGATGCGGGATGAAACTTGGATGATATTAATGAGTTAGTTATAAAGTAATGAGGTTGTTATGTGTGGAGTTATGTTATTCATATCAATGATTAATGAGTCAGTTATAAAGTAATGAGGCTGTTACGTGTGGAGTTATGTTATTCAGATCAATGAAGAGGATTGCGATGCGGGATGAAACTTGGATGATATTAATGAGTTAGTTATAAAGTAATGAGGCTGTTATGTGTGGAGTTATGTTATTCATATCAATGATTAATGAGTCAGTTATAAAGTAATGAGGCTGTTACGTGTGGAGTTATGTTATTCAGATCAATGAAGAGGATTGCGATGCGGGATGAAACTTGGCAATGATTAATGAATCAGTTATAAAGTAATGAGGCTGTTACGTGTGGAGTTATGTTATTCAGATCAATGAAGAGGATTGCGATGCGGGATGAAACTTGGATGATATTAATGAGTTAGTTATAAAGTAATGAGGCTGTTATGTGTGGAGTTATGTTATTCATATCAATGATTAATGAGTCAGTTATAAAGTAATGAGGCTGTTACGTGTGGAGTTAAGTTATTCAGATCAATGATGAGGATTGCGATGCGGGATGAAACTTTGATGATATTAATGAGTTAGTTATAAAGTAATGAGGCTGTTATGTGTGGAGTTATGTTATTCATATCAATGATTAATGAGTCAGTTATAAAGTAATGAGGCTGTTACGTGTGGAGTTATGTTATTCAGATCAATGAAGAGGATTGCGATGCGGGATGAAACTTGGATGATATTAATGAGTTAGTTATAAAGTAATGAGGCTGTTATGTGTCGAGTTATGTTATTCATATCAATGATTAATGAGTCAGTTATAAAGTAATGAGGCTGTTACGTGTGGAGTTATGTTATTCAGATCAATGAAGAGGATTGCGATGCGGGATGCAACTTGGATAATATTAATGAGTTAGTTATAAAGTAATGAGGCTGTTAGGTGTGGAGTTATGTTACTCATATCAATGATTAATGAGTCAGTTATAAAGTAATGAGGCTGTTACGTGTGGAGTAAAGTTATTCAGATCAATGAAGAGGATTGCGATGCGGGATGAAACTTGGATGATATTAATGAGTTAGTTATAAAGTAATGAGGCTGTTATGTGTGGAGTTATGTTATTCATATCAATGATTAATGAGTCAGTTATAAAGTAATGAGGCTGTTACGTGTGGAGTTAAGTTATTCAGATCAATGATGAGGATTGCGATGCGGGATGAAACTTTGATGATATTAATGAGTTAGTTATAAAGTAATGAGGCTGTTATGTGTAGAGTTATGTTATTCATATCAATGATTAATGAGTCAGTTATAAAGTAATGAGGCTGTTACGTGTGGAGTTATGTTATTCAGATCAATGAAGAGGATTGCGATGCGGGATGAAACTTGGATGATATTAATGAGTTAGTTATAAAGTAATGAGGCTGTTATGTGTGGAGTTATGTTATTCATATCAATGATTAATGAGTCAGTTATGAAGTAATGAGGCTGTTACGTGTGGAGTTAAGTTATTCAGATCAATGAAGAGAATTGCGATGCGGGATGAAACATGGATGATATTAATGAGTTAGTTATAAAGTAATGAGGCTGTTATGTGTGGAGTTATGTTATTCATATCAATGATTAATGAGTCAGTTATAAAGTAATGAGGCTGTTACGTGTGGAGTTATGTTATTCAGATCAATGAAGAGGATTGCGATGCGGGATGAAACTTGGATGATATTAATGAGTTAGTTATAAAGTAATGAGGCTGTTATGTGTGGAGTTATGTTATTCATATCAATGATTAATGAGTCAGTTATAAAGTAATGAGGCTGTTACGTGTGGAGTTATGTTATTCAGATCAATGAAGAGGATTGCGATGCGGGATGAAACTTGGATGATATTAATGAGTTAGTTATAAAGTAATGAGGCTGTTATGTGTGGAGTTATGTTATTCATATCAATGATTAATCACTACAAAAAAAAGGACTTATAGCCACATGGGTTTAACCACATTTATTATAATGAAGTGAAAATACAAGTATACCCTCAATTTGCAACCCTATTTTCAAAATGTAGCAAAATTAATTTTGTTTTTTATATTCATTCTATATCATGTTTATACCCAAAAAAATTCCTCAAATCTTCAACGAAGTTTAGCATGAAACTCATACGTTCATTTAGTGTGAGCTTCAAATTTTGAAGTCCGATCAAGATTCCAACAAACTAGAAGTTCTCATCCCCTTCCGATTCTCGCTCCTTTCGTTTTTCCTCTCGCTCCAGATCTGTCTCTTCCTCCTCGTCCTCTCCGTCACTTAGTTCTCGGAGCCTGAGCCCTCCGCCTCAGAGGCGAAAAAGGTAGCCACTAATTTCTAAAATTTCTGGATTAATTTCTGATGTTTTGAAGTTGTAGAGGTAAAAATTGAACTCGAGGTTCTACAACTTGTGGTGTTCAATTTGTAGAGGTTCTACAAATTGAAATTTGTTGTAGCATTTAATTTCTCTGTGTTTGAAAAATTGGTTAGGGACTTAGGGCACGCCTACTAACTTGTGAAGAACCAAAAAAATTAATCGGTACGCCGTATCTATGTAGGGAGAGGGAAATTGGGAAAGTTTTGGGACTTATAGAGAGAGGTGCGGCTTGAGATGGAAGAAGATTTTGACCATTCTTTTTTGTTGGTATTGTCGAAGACGTAGCTTCTTGATTCAGCGATGGGGACATAGCTGGTGGAAGATGAAGATGTTGCTAAGGTTGATGATCGCTGATTCCTGGTCCTGTTCTTAGGTTCTATGACGCTTGTGCTTTTTTTAGTCCTGCACATCGAAGCAAGGGCTTGTGTTCGTGGCTAAGGTGCTCTTGGGAAGAGCAATACCATTTTACCCCTCATGGTATCAAGGGTGCGTGTGTGGACTTATAGGGAGAGGGAAATTGGGAAGGTTCTGGGCATAGAGTGTATGGTGACTGGTGAGTAGGTTGGTGAATGTGTGTACATTTTGGAGTGTAATCTAGCCCGGAACATTATCCATTTTTGTGTTTGAGACATCCATATCTATATGCTTGATGCAATTTAGTTTACATGACATCTATGACTTTCTTAAATCATTAATATGTATAATCTGATTCTCTGTTTCTGGTTTTTATACAGGCAAGGGTATAGTTTTATATGACATCTATGATTTTCTTAAATCATCCCTGCGGATACAGAATATGCAGAGATCCCACTTGCAGCTGTCAATGCAATCTATCAATAGAAGGTCTATTCTAATTTTTAATTTATTGATTGAAGCTATCTCTGCTTTTGAAAACAATGGTAAAGGGGGGAGGGTTATAGAAGCAATAATTATTTTATTGATTTGGGGTTGGTAAAATTATTGATTTTTATATATTTGCTAAGTTGATATGCTAAGAACCTGGTTTAACATATAGCTTGAATCTTAAACATCTTGCACTAGTCTATTACTTTGGTTGTAAGAACAGTAATTTATTTATGCTAATAAAAATTGAATTTCAGTCCGAGTTCTAACTTAGTACAAGTATCCTTGCTTTGTTAAAAAGTTAAAGATCTAGTACCTGACCATCTTGATGTACAAAGTATGCAAATTATTTTTTTGTAATTGGTATACTGAGTTGTGATATTGAAAACTAAGTTGTGGCAGTCTTATTAATTTTCCATTGCTGAAATATTGGTTTTGGTTGATATTTACTATTTTTGTTGCAGCTATACTATACCATAAAACCATTGTGTAACCATACTTAATCATGCTAAGTGTATAAAATATTATCTTATTTTATTGACTTATCTTTGGATAGGAAGTTGCTCTCATGTCTGTTGCATGCTATATTTTAGCGTTAGTACTAAACCGAGTCACTGCCATTGTAAGCTAAAGGTATAATCTCTTTCACAAAAAAAGAAGGTATAATCTCTTTTTTTAATTGCTTCTTAGGTTACATTTTATACATTTTTTAACCCTTGATGTAGAGTAGAGTTCCATGACCTTATAGTTAATTTCATATGCTTCAACATTTTACTGGTAATGGTTAATGGAGTTTCTTAATTAAAGATCAACGTTTTGAAGTTTATTTTTTTCTCTAATTTTTTACAGTGATTGTGTCACGTACCCATACATTTGGTGATCCTGCTGTAGCATTTGGAAACTGTTTGTTTTAGTGTTCTTACTTCTTAGTTAGCTACTGACTATGTCATGGTATGTTCATGTTCCCTCTCTAAGTTTTCTCTTTCTTATTCTATATCATACTCATACAAATTTGCTTTAGCGCTTGTGGTGTAAATACTTGAATGATTTTGTACGCTCGGAACCGGAAACTCCCAATGATTGATTTGTTTTTCTGCCATTAAACTTGATTATTTGAATATTTACTGACTACAATTATTAATTACAAGTTTATATGTTTTTCTCTGTTTTTCTTTTCTTTCTCCTTCATTAAGTTTTTTGCTTGAAAAATAATATAGGATTCAGAAGGTGGTAGCTCTCAGAACGACTATGATTGGAACACCGATGATGAGCTTGAGGTGTTTGGCACGGGTCCAATCTATTCTGGTCCAGAAAACTGTGGACATAATATGGTGGTAAATCTCGCATCCAATTTTTGTTACAATAATTTTACTAAGATTTCAACATTGGACTCTTGAAGTTTTAAACATATATCTTATAATACGTAACCATAAAGATATTCAAAAAGCGGTATAATAGGAAACCATAAAGAGACTTGGCTAAATATTGACAATTGTCGGCATGATAAATATGTTCTCATTCCAATTAGTCCAAGTTGATATGATTTTATTTTATTTTATTTTTTGCTTTTTAACTTTAAATGCTTGGACATGCAAGGTGAAGATCAGAATCAATGGTAAATCAACTCATTTCTTTGATCTTTTTCCTTCTCTGGCTAGATTTGATCTTTGATATTTTTTTTTGGAACTAGTTGGAGCTTTATTTTTAATATTATTTTTTGTTACTCGCAGGATTTGGAAGAATCGGGTGTAACGAAAAAAATATTGATATATCATTAATTATAATAGTTGGTGTTTAATGAGTTGGTTTGACTTATTAGAATTGTTTGCATTTGAGACCGTTCTTCTTGTTTCATCTATTACTTATTTATTGTGTACTATTCAATTCAGTGGAAGCCTTCTCTCTTTTTCTCTTCTTTCCACAAAAGAAAAAGTTGGAATTTTGCAGGATAATCAATACTCTAAAGAAAAAAAAATTAAAGTCTTTTACTGATTTTTAAAGTCGTGTACTGATTGTTGTTAATTTTTTTTCTTGGTGTCCTCAAGTCTTTGACCACGAAACATTGACCTGATTTTAACTTTGTATTAAGTTGTAGATTTGACTGAGAAACTAGACATCTAAATTGGCAGATGTGGTAAAGATGGGTTGCACTCTGTGATGTGGTATATCTGAATGGTATACATTGTTACGTTGTTACATACAAGTTTTTTCTAATTAAAATTCATCAACTTCTTGTAGCTATGCACTCTCTGATATGGATGGGAATTAAATTCCCCAAGAGTTGGTAACAAAAGTTGGTAAAATATTTGAAATGATTTTAGAGGAGGTAATTCATTTAGTATTTCTAGTTATTGTGTTTACCTGACATATTCGGAAATGTGACTTTCACTATTGGATGCAGGTTGGAGGGGCTTGCTCACAAGGTGCTTCAATGGTATCTGATGGGGTCCGATTCCAAGCACACCAAACAGAGGAAATATATTAACCAAATTCAACTATATTGATTGTAATAATGCTCCAACAAGGTTCAGAACCAACCTCTACACAACAAAGGTAAACTAAGGAATTACAGAATCACTTGTTCATCTCATTCATTACAAGATTAATCATAAAGACTAGAAAGGAATTATAACAGGAATGGAAAGATAATTGTGAAGCAGTTGGAGAGGCTCCACTCTCTCCCAAGTCAATCTCTCAATTCTGGTATGTGATCCCTTTCCACACATCACCCCTCCCCATTTATCCTACCCACGCACGTTCCCTTGCTTCCCTCAATCCGTTACAACAGAAAGGTGGTGAGAGTTACAACAGAAAGGTGGTGAGTCAGCATTTAGGAATAAAGGGAAAAAGGCCTAGCACTGAAAGGGCCTTAAGCAGGAGCCCAAACCTTCCTATTCTTGTCCCTCTTATACACAAGGTTACCTTTGGGCTGATTGGACTGGGTTGTATCAATACTCCCCCCCAATTCAAGCACCTTGTCCTCAAGGTAGAAGAGAGGGAATTGTTGATTGATGACAGTAAAAGACTCCCAAGAATTTTCGAACTCCGGCAGGTTTCTCCATTTGAGAAGCACTTGTAACTCACCTGTTTTGGAGAAGCGCCAATTGATCAATTTTTCTGGTTCCACCAGCAACTCCCAATCTTCAGAAAGAGCTTCAGGTAAAGGTTGAGCAGTTGGGATGGGTGTTATTGCCTTCTTGAGCAAGGAGACATGAAAGACTGGGTGGACCATACATCCTTGTGGCAATTGGAGTTTATATGCTGTTTCCCCAATTTTCTCTAAAACCGTGAAAGGTCCATAATATCTAGGACTTAGCTTTTCATTAACCCGCCGAGCTATAGTCTTGAGTCTATAAGGCTGAAGTTTCAAATAAACCAGATCTCCAGGGAGGAAATGGACATCTCTCCTATGCTGATTAGCATGCATAGTCATGCGGTTTTGGGCCTGCACAAGGTTGTGTTGCAACTCCCGCAGAATATGATCTCTTGCAACTAGGGAATTAGAAAGTGCATCCACTGTAGAGGTATAGGGTTCTGCCTTCAACAAATGAGGCGGGTCCCTGCCATAAAGAGCTTTGAACGGAGTCATGCCCATAGCCTCTTTGTAGGTGGTATTGTACCAGAATTCAGCCCAAGGGAGCCATTTGGGCCATTGTCGAGGCTTAGGCCCACAAAAACAACGCAGATAAACTTCCAAACACCTATTGACAACCTCGGTTTGGCCATTTGTTTGGGGGTGGTAAGCTGTACTATAGTGCAGTTTGGTGCCTGCACTTTTGAACAAATCGGTCCAGAAAGAGCTCATAAAAACTCGGTCTCTATCGGAGACAATTGTGGCTGGGAATCCATGAAGCCTTACTACTTCTTTGATAAACAATTCGGCGACTTCTTTGGCTGTATAAGGGTGTTTTAAAGCTAAAAAGTGGGCATACTTAGTAAGGCGATCTACAATAACCAGGATTGTATCAAACCCCATGGCCCGTGGTAATCCCCCAATAAAGTCCATAGAAATGTCACTCCATACCTTCTCGGGAATGGGTAACGGTTGCAACAGCCCTGCTGGAGTTAGGTTTTGAGCCTTGCTTTGTTGGCAAACTATACAAGCGGCCACATACTCCCGTACTGTGCGTTTCATCCCCTCCCAATACACAAGACCAGCCAGTCTCTTGTAGGTTCTCAAATATCCAGAATGTCCTCCAAGGTTGGAATCATGAAATTCATGAAGGAGGATTGAAATAAATTTGGACTTCTTAGGCAGTACTAACCTTCCCTTGTAATATAACTTGCCTCCCCTCAACATAAAACCTGGTTGAGCATCCTTATCGAGTAACAGAGCTTGAATAATACCGCGGAGCTTATTATCTTCATGCAACTCCATCTCCAAGTCTTCCAAAACTGGGAGCTGTACCCTGGTGATGCTGGCTAATTGCATTTGCCGGGAGAGCGCATCAGCAACCAAGTTTTCCTTGCCCGGGTAGTATTGTATTTCAAAATCGAACCCAAGTAACTTTACAGCCCATTTTTGTTGTTCTTCATTTAACACTGCTTGATCTGTTAAAAACTTTAAACTCTTTTGATCGGATTTGATGACAAAATGCCTTCCCATCAAATAGTGCTTCCACTTCTGAACAGCAAAGACTATAGCCATGAGCTCCTTCTCATATACAGATTTCCCCTGTGCGCGAGGGGAGAAACCTTGACTTAGAAAAGCGATAGGCCTGTTATCCTGCATCAAAACAGCCCCTATTCCCTTCCCTGAAGCATCCGTCACAACAGTAAAGAGTTTGGTGAAATCGGGCAAGGCTAAGACAGGTACTGTGCACATCTTCCCTTTGAGCAATTCAAAGGTTCTTTCAGCCTCTTCCGTCCATATGAACGCATCCTTCTTAAGCAGCTCTGTGAGTGGTTTTGCAATTTTCCCGTAATCTTGCACAAACCTTCGATAGTACCCTGTGAGGCCCAAGAATCCACGCAACCCTTTGATATTCTTAGGTGCCGGCCACTGTTTCATGGCTTGGACCTTGCTGGGATCGGCACTAACTCCATGGGCTGTTATAATATGCCCCAAATACTCCATATGATCTTTACCGAAGCTGCACTTCTTTCTATTACACACCAAAGAGTTAGACCGCAAAACTTCAAACACCAGCCGTAGGTGTCCCAAGTGCTCCCTTCTACTTTTGCTGTAAATCATGATATCATCAAAGAACACCAATGCGAATTTCCGCAAAAAAGGCCGAAGAACATCATTCATAAGGGCTTGAAATGATGATGGGGCATTCGTTAACCCAAAGGGCATTACTAAATATTCGTAGTGCCCTTGGTGAGTTCTAAAAGCAGTCTTTGGTATGTCCTCCTCTCTCATTCGGATCTGATGGAACCCAGACTTCAAATCAAGCTTAGAGAAGACAGTAGAGCCTCCTAGCTCATCGAGCAGTTCATCAACAATTGGGATTGGGAATTTGTCCCGGATGATTAGCTTATTTAGGGCCCGGTAGTCAACGCAGACCCTCCAACTGCCGTCCTTCTTTTTAACAAGGATCATAGGGCTAGAGTAGGGGCTAGTGCTGGGTCGAATCAACCCATCCCCTAATAACTCGGCAACCAAATTCTCTATTTCAGACTTCTGATAGTGTGGGTACCTATAAGGACGTATGTTAGGTGCCACACTCCCTGGTTTAAGGTTGATTGCATGGTCCTGCTGCCTCTTTGGAGGCAACCCAGTGAGCTTTTGGAAGACATCTTCATATTCGGCCAGCAACCCTTCCAACTCCTCCCACGTATCACCCTTTTCAGCTTCCCCTTCTTCTTCTGACTTCAGGAAGAACCCTTGACCATGATCGTGTAGGGCTTTTACCACTGATTTCAGTGAAGCTTCTGAACGGAACAGAGAAGGGTCCCCTCTGATGGTAACCTCTCTGTCCTGACTCATAAACCTCAGGGTGAGGTCCTTGAAATTGGCCTTAACCTCACCGAGTTGAGTCAGCCACTCTAACCCCAGTACCACATCGGTACTTCCCAAATCAAAGATATAGAGATCTTGGATGATCAACGTACCTTGAAGCGAAAGATTGACTGCCTTACATACTCCTTGACAAGAGACTTTATGGCCGTCTCCTACTTCCACGTTGTAAGTTTGGGTGTCAGTAACGCATAACCCCAACTTCTTGGCCGCTTCCCTTCCTATGAAATTACTCGAAGCTCCACAGTCGATCATCACCACCACCTTAGTTCCTTGAATATTCCCCCATGCTTTGAGTGTTTGGTTTGAAGCGAGCCCTAACAAGCAGTGCATGGTGAGGTGCGCGGTTGTCGCGTCTTCTTCCCTAGGCTGCCCTTCATCTTCGCGAACTGGTTCCTCTGCCTCCGATCCCTGTCCTCCGGCGTCGTGCTCTTCCTCGACGATCATCACCTGAAGATGTTTGAACGGACATCTATGTTGTGGGTTCCACCGTTCATTACAGGTGAAACATAGCCCCTTGGCCTGACGCTCCCTGACTTCCGCCGGCGAGAGACGACGGTTGCTGCTTGCATGGCTCTCCGCCGCGCCACCAGCACCCCCATGTGCATTGACGGTGCTAGTGGACCCCTTCGAGGCCGCCGCGCGAATGGGATCTTCATTGGGAACCCTAGTTGGCTGATTAGGGTTATTTACGTTAGTTGTGGTTATGACCCGACCCGGATTGGATGGGTTAGTTGGGCCTGACCCGCTCCAGCCTCCTTTGTGAGTGAATTGGCCAGCCCAATTGCGTTGGGCCTGACTCCCCTTGCCAAACACATTTGGCCCAGCTCGTCCTCCCGTTCCCCAACCTTCATCCTTCAGCGCTTCGTTCCTCTTCTCTATTTTCAGAGAATATTTCATCATCTCAGATAAACTGATGTTGGGGGTCATCATCAGTTCTTCACGGACGCTACATCGGACGCCGTTGAGCCATGCCCCCTTCAAAAGCTCCTCATCTTCGAAACGCAACGCCCCGATAACCTTCTCAAACTCGCACCGGAACTCCATCATCGTGCCGACCTGTTTTAGCGAATACAGGGCTCTATAGGGGTTGTCAAGAGCATCAGGTTGAAATCGGCTCAGAACTTCTCGCCGGAAAAATTCCCAACTCACGTTGGGGTTGTTGATTTCCCACCACAGGAACCATTGTAAGGCTTCCCCCTCAAGTGCTACCATTACTGCAGCTATCTTGTCTTCGTCGGCCAACCCATTGATGGTAAGGTACCTTTCAACCTTATTTATCCACCCGTAAGCATCTTCTCCATGGAACAAAGGTACTTCCAGCCGTCGGGACGATGTCGCCACCGGGTTACACCTTCGTCCTGGTATCTCCCTGTTAGAACCATCATTCTCTCCATGAGGGCCGCCTCCTGGTCCAGCCATTTCCTCCAACCTTCGAAGGATTTCCACCACTCCTGCCTCACTATTTTCCATCCTCCTTAAAATTTCAGTATTCAAAGCCTCCGTCCTGCGCAGCCTCTCCTCCATAGCCTCAACTCGGTTTTCCATGTTTCTGGTGGTAACCATGCCACAGAGCTCCTAGACCGGAGCTCTGATACCAGTTGATGGGGTCCGATTCCAAGCACACCAAACAGAGGAAATATATTAACCAAATTCAACTATATTGATTGTAATAATGCTCCAACAAGGTTCAGAACCAACCTCTACACAACAAAGGTAAACTAAGGAATTACAGAATCACTTGTTCATCTCATTCATTACAAGATTAATCATAAAGACTAGAAAGGAATTATAACAGGAATGGAAAGATAATTGTGAAGCAGTTGGAGAGGCTCCACTCTCTCCCAAGTCAATCTCTCAATTCTGGTATGTGATCCCTTTCCACACATCACCCCTCCCCATTTATCCTACCCACGCACGTTCCCTTGCTTCCCTCAATCCGTTACAACAGAAAGGTGGTGAGAGTTACAACAGAAAGGTGGTGAGTCAGCATTTAGGAATAAAGGGAAAAAGGCCTAGCACTGAAAGGGCCTTAAGCAGGAGCCCAAACCTTCCTATTCTTGTCCCTCTTATACACAAGGTTACCTTTGGGCTGATTGGACTGGGTTGTATCAGTATCTATGCAGAGTGGAGGGCTGGTTTGCTGTAGATTTCGAAGCCATATCACTAAAAGGATGGGATCAGGTAATTTGAAGAAACCAACTTCAACATTTTTGGGTTCTATTATCCGTTATAAGTTTCTGTAATTGAAATTTGAATTGAGTTACAAGTCGGGCAACTTTTTTTATTATTATCAGATCTTTATCCTTGTCAATTTTATTTTATTTTCTATGCCTATCATTTAAGAACAAGATTGTTAAGTTGCAAACTCACATTTATGTGCTATAGGCTTGAGTTTGAGGTTAAATGGTAATGTATGTGCCATTTGTGCTGACTTATGGTCTTATGAATTGTACAGACGCACTCATTGATTAAACGACGAGCCATGAAGAAGCAAGGGTAGTCGTTGGTAAATTCTCCGAGTATTGTTTTGTTATCACTTCACTCTGTTCATTTAATTTAATTCTTATTTCATTTTTTTAATTAAATACTTTGTTCCCTTCCTCTCTTCTCGTCTCTTCTATTCTCCTTACTATGGACGGATCAGATGATATCTACTCATTGAGTTCATTATTTTTCCGTTTATTTCTTCTCTAGACTTCGTTTCCCAAGGCAACTTTTCATTTGTACAAATTTTGAGATGAACTATGAACTAAGCTTATAGAGTATGAACATTCAGATAAAGCTGCTCTATTGAATTGCGTGGGAATGAAAAAAAATTATTGTGCTTCTTGATGAACCCTTTAATTGATATCACATAACATAAAAAAATGAAACTTGATTTATTTGTTTTATGGCTGGTGTCTGCCGCCTGAGTTCTTGGTTGATTATTGGGACATGAATGACCTTGACTGTGTTCTCCATCTAAGCGGTAGAGACTGACCTTAGAATTTTGTACATTGGTGTTTTGAGGTTGGTTATCATAATAGCTCATCAATAATATATTAACATAATATGGAATTGATTTGTGCAGGTGTGATTTGGTAGATGGCATTTCAAAGGACTAGGATGACATACAAGAACAAGTCCTAAATGGATGATAAGGAAAATTTGTACTACCGTATTTTTTTATGGAATTGAGAAGATATTGTTTTGTATAGATGTCCCATAAGTAAACTTTTTATTAGTTTTACTTGGCGATTTTTTCCCTCTATGATATTGGTAGAAAGCTTGATTAGTTTATATAAATTGAAAACATGATGGCTTGTATAAACTCTTCAGTAATAATAAAATATGATGTTTAGTGTTTGGTTTACATTTTAGTGTGTTCACTAAATCGTGTTTGAGCTATTTTCAACATTATTTTCTTTATTATTGTAATACTTATCGAATTCATAATATTTTTAATTTTAAAAAAGAAATTTCGTATATTTAGCCATGGTCATAAATGTGGCTAAAAAAACGTTTTAGGCACAATTAGCCACATTTTTCTATTGTGGCAAACAATACAGTTTAACCACATTTATAAAGTGGCTAAAATAACGATAAATGTGGCTAAAAAAAGGCTACCACACTTGGTCAAAATGTGGCAAAGTGAATAAAATAATGTGGTTAAATTATTGCAACACCACTTCTAGCCACACTTAATCAAAATGTGGTAAATTATGTTAGCCACATTTTTTATCAATGTTTGCCACATTTTTAAATGTGGCTAATCATCATTTTTTTGTAGTGAATGAGTCAGTTATAAAGTAATGAGGCTGTTACGTGTGGAGTTAAGTTATTCAGATCAATGAAGAGGATTGCGATGCGGGATGAAACTTGGATGATATTAATGAGTTAGTTATAAAGTAATGAGGCTGTTATGTGTGAAGTTATGTTATTCATATCAATGATTAATGAGTCAGTTATAAAGTAATGAGGCTGTTACGTGTGGAGTTATGTTATTCAGATCAAAGAGGATTGCGATGCGGGATGAAACTTGGATGATATTAATGAGTTAGTTATAAAGTAATGAGGCTGTTATGTGTGGAGTTATGTTATTCATATCAATGATTAATGAGTCAGTTATAAAGTAATGAGGCTGTTACGTGTGGAGTTAAGTTATTCAGATCAATGAAGAGGATTGCGATGCGGGATGAAACATGGATGATATTAATGAGTTAGTTATAAAGTAATGAGGCTGTTATGTGTGGAGTTATGTTATTCATATCAATGATTAATGAGTCAGTTATAAAGTAATGAGGCTGTTACGTGTGGAGTTATGTTATTCAGATCAATGAAGAGGATTGCGATGCGGGATGAAACTTGGATGATATTAATGAGTTAGTTATAAAGTAATGAGGCTGTTATGTGTGGAGTTATGTTATTCATATCAATGATTAATGAGTCAGTTATAAAGTAATGAGGCTGTTACGTGTGGAGTTAAGTTATTCAGATCAATGAAGAGGATTGCGATGCGGGATGAAACATGGATGATATTAATGAGTTAGTTATAAAGTAATGAGGCTGTTATGTGTGGAGTTATGTTATTCATATCAATGATTAATGAGTCAGTTATAAAGTAATGAGGCTGTTACGTGTGGAGTTATGTTATTCAGATCAATGAAGAGGATTGCGATGCGGGATGAAACTTGAATGATATTAATGAGTTAGTTATAAAGTAATGAGGCTGTTATGTGTGGAGTTATGTTATTCATATCAATGATTAATGAGTCAGTTATAAAGTAATGAGGCTGTTACGTGTGGAGTTAAGTTATTCAGATCAATGAAGAGGATTGCGATGCGGGATGAAACTTGGATGATATTAATGAGTTAGTTATAAAGTAATGAGGCTGTTATGTGTGGAGTTATGTTATTCATATCAATGATTAATGAGTCAGTTATAAAGTAATGAGGCTGTTACGTGTGGAGTTAAGTTATTCAGATCAATGAAGAGGATTGCGATGCGGGATGAAACTTGGATGATATTAATGAGTTAGTTATAAAGTAATGAGGCTGTTATGTGTGGAGTTATGTTATTCATATCAATGATTAATGAGTCAGTTATAAAGTAATGAGGCTGTTACGTGTGGAGTTATGTTATTCAGATCAATGAAGAGGATTGCGATGCGGGATGAAACTTGGATGATATTAATGAGTTAGTTATAAAGTAATGAGGCTGTTATGTGTGGAGTTATGTTATTCATATCAATGATTAATGAGTCAGTTATAAAGTAATGAGGCTGTTACGTGTGGAGTTATGTTATTCAGATCAATGAAGAGGATTGCGATGCGGGATGAAACTTGGATGATATTAATGAGTTAGTTATAAAGTAATGAGGCTGTTATGTGTGGAGTTATGTTATTCATTGATTGATATTAATGAGTCAGTTATAAAGTAATGAGGCTGTTATGTGTGGAGTAATGAGGCTGTCATATGTGGAGTTATGTTATTCATTGATTGATATTAATGAGTCAGTTATAAAGTAATGAGGTTGTTATGTGTGGAGTTATGTTATTCATATCAATGATTAATGAGTCAGTTATAAAGTAATGAGGATGTTATGTGTGGAGTTATGTTATTCAGATCAATGAAGAAATTCTCCACGAAATCCAATGAAACTTAGATGGGATGTTGGATATATTTAAGTATGGACGCCTGCAAAGAAACCAGATCAAAATTCGATGTCGGGGTATGCTTTTCCATTTTTTCGGATTTTCTCAATTTTCGCCTGTTCAGGGATCGATAAAATTATTTCAGGCCCCGAAAAAGTGGTCTAAACGATGGAATTTGGCAAAAATAGGGTGGGCGTAACGATTCTCTGGTTAGTCTTGATCAGATGGCCACCCTCTACAAATTGGGCCTTCTTCCTCCTCGCAAAAAAAGTGGTCAACTTGTGCAA
>JAVKPL010005829.1:0-24695 GCA_032173675.1 Gastrolobium villosum | reverse complement strand
ATGTTAGTGTGGGTTATGGACACTTCAATTCTCTTGAGCAAAATCTTCTATGCTAATTATTTCAATTTTCCTCAATGCAGCTCATGATGACATTCCCAAATCCTACTCTCACTTTTGACGGATGTAGTACTTATATGATCCACTATACTTGCCAGCAGATTCTTGTACAAGTGAGAACTGTGGAATGGTTCCATTCTGGCACTGTTGATCCTCGGCACTTGGCTGCTTCACCTAAGATTCAAGGATGTTATCAGTCTTAATTGAAACAAGAAATGACACAACAAAATAAATAAGGGAACAAAGTCTGAATCACAAACAAATCAAAGAACGAGATGTAAAGTACCATGGTGACCGAGTCAATAACACCATTGCCAAGGTGATCATTATTGCGTGTAGGGGTGTAAATGGGCTGGGCTAGGCTGAGCTTTGGCCTTCCTGGCCCAAGCCTACGTAAAAAAAATTCAGCCTATTTGTCCCACTAGCCTATTAAAGGCTTTATTTGTAGGTCAAGCCCGGCCTACTTTTAAAAATAAGAAAGCCTGGCATGGCCTACAGGCCTTGTAGGCCTCCCACTGTAGATACTAAGCAAAGAAAATAATTGTATAGAGCAAAGAAAGTTCCATTCATACATGCACTAGTACTTCTCATAAGAAAAAAAAAGAAACAAGAAAAAGTCAACATAATACCCTAGACGAAACCGAGAGTGATAAGCGGCGGTTAGGGGTGCTAAACGAACCAGGGGCCTTTGGCTCGGCACGTGAAGGCCCGAGCTCGTTTAATAAAAGCTCGTGTTAGAACCAGACTTGGACTTGTATAAAAGCTCGTTTAATAAAAAGGCCTCAGGCTCTAATTCAGAAACTCGGCCTTAGAGCCTCCCAGGCTAGCCTAGTATATAAATATTTATTTTATATTTTTTATATTACTTGTAATAACCCTCTCTCTCATCAATTTATTTCACCCCATTTTATTGGTTTAACAGACTCTTTGAATGATTTTGTTCTATATTATGCTATTTGGATATATATTGAATTTATGAATATTTATGGAATTACTAGTGTTGTTCTATATTATCCTTCATCCTCTTTCACACAAACAAACCCACAAAAACTCATTCGTTCCATTGTGCACTGCTCGTTTGTGTCAATTTATTTATTTTTTATTTTTTTTATTTTTTGGCACTTTTTATATGATGGGCTAAGATAATATAACCAGTTTTCTACCTTCTCTCACTTTAATTTTTTTATTTATTGTAGACTTTGTAAATTATTGCTGCAAATTGGAAGCTAAGGTTTCTATCTGGAAATTGATTTTTTGTGGAATTCTGTTCTCTTATTTTTATTCTTTAACATGCTAACAGGCTAAGACAAGCTTCACACAGGCTTTTATTTTTTGTAAATAAATCAGGCCACAGACCAATATTATATTCGTAACAGGTAACAGACTAAGGTCAGTTGGACACGTTTAAATACAGGCTTGGCCCGTTAAGATCAAAGTTCGGCTCGGCTCGGCCCGTTAACACCCCTAGCTGCGGTGCACATAAAAATTAGGGTTGGTATTGGTACTTTGCCACATAAAATAAATATTTATTTTATTTTATTTTAATAAATTAAATAGGCCAGCCTACAAGGCTTTAGGCCAGGCTTGACAAAATTGGCTATGGCCTATTTGTTAAAAAGGCTTTCTTATAAGCCTAAGCCTACTCTACATTCGCTAAAAGGCCGGACTCAATGTAGGCCGGTCTAAAGGCTGGGCTGGGCCAGCCTGGCCCATTTACACCCCTAGTTGCTTGCGCAAGTGCTGGAAAAATATCACATTAGTTAGATACAACACCATCATCACTTCCCAACATAAAATCTCTGAACAACATAGTTACGGTGGCAAATAGGGGAAAAAATGATGATGCTGATGATGAGATTGATCTGTAGCAGATCATATTGGTACACCAGCGTGACAATCTGCATATAAGGAGATTGATAAACCTATATTCTATTATTGTTTATTTCTTCTGGTAGCATAGTGGTGTAGCTTTCTCAGTTCTTTGGGGATTTCCCCTCCCAATCTAGTAAAAAGAAAGAACTAGATATGTTTAAGGCTATTTACCGCATTCAAATCCGTAACATTTCAATCACAAGTAATCCACTGCCTTAAACTGGCCCCCTTTGACAATAAAAAAAATATTATCCTACAAAAACATCTGCTGAAACCCGCAAAGAAGCCAGAAATAATTTCGCAAAGAAATATGAGAGAACACATGTATTGCTAAAAATTTGGCATATGTTAGTACGCACAAATTCCCTGACAACCATAGACATATCCACCAATACATTAATCATATTATCAAGACATAATTTAATTATTAATAGTCTAACATGTGAATCATACCCAAATAGATCACAAGACATTAATGCAGGATCGGTTATGTAACAAAAAAACCTTTCTTATAAAACTACCAGAAATATGAACTTTGGTTGCGACTAAGGTTACAAATCTCAATTTTTCAATGTATTTAATAATAGTCAAAAGGGTTTGTTTTTCTTCCTTTCCCTGATCAATGGTCCACAAGACCACAATACTATATTGCCTTTGTAGTCTCTCTCTCCTAAGAAGCATTTATGCCATTACAATCTTGTTTTTCTTTTAAGTTTAGGACTAACTAAATAGACCGAGGTGAGACATACTCCCTCATTTTTTGATCCATCATCCCTCTTTTGTCAATCACTTTAGCTTGGTATACTTCAGAGTCTCGACAAGGACTATCAAAGTCAACACTACAACTTCCATTTAAAACATCAATTTGTTTTAGTTCGGAATCTGCAAAATGAGACATTAAATTAGTAAACCACTTAGAGCAAAAATATTTTATTTAATTGTTTCGTTTACAACAAGAATCATATAAAATTACAAACCTTTTGACAAAACTGAATCTTGCGATGGAATCTTCGTCAACAGCTTCTGGCACATGATGGTACCCTGGAAATATAGGAATGTATGGTCCAGAAATTTTGATCTCTCAAAATTCGTCATCTCTACAAACCCAAAAGCTTTTTTCCACGTTTCTAGCACACTAGGAATAGCAGGCAACACAAGCCTCTCAACTCCTAATTGCATGAGCTTCTGATGAAAGAAAAACACAAGTTAGCAAATTACAACTTAAAAAATAGCTGGAACTGTAGGACTTCATTTTTAAAAATTCTATGACATTGTAATTATCCATATTTTATCCACCCTCGTCACTTTAATTACACAAATTCAACATCAGTACTGAATACACATGCTTTCGAAATCATCGTTAGTTACTATATCCAGATTATACTGCTAGCCATATCAGATCACTGAATAAGCTATTAAAAATAAACACGCTGAGATACCAGAAATGAGAAAGTAGAACAAAGGTCTATAGAAAACCGATAATAAAACAAATTTATTAATCCATTTCCATATCAAACATGGAAAGTTCGATTAAATAATCAATCTTAAATTTCGTCACAAATAGAGCTTTTGTTAAGAACTAAATGCTAAAATTTTAACAATTTGCCAAACTGGAATTTTTTATTGTAATAAGAAAATCATACTAAATATTTTGATCATAATGTCAAAATCATACGGTCATCATTGGAATTAATTAAAATAGAAAGTAAGGATAGGAACTTCATGTTATAAAAAAAATGGATAGGAACTTCATAGCCAATCTACATATTACATAATAGGGACAGGATATCATGTCTACCTTTTATCATGACTACTCTTCCTTAATACCATTAGATCATAATCTCAAGAAGAAAAAGAAAGGATGAAGGTAAGATGAGATTGTGATCTAATGGTATAGGTAAAGTAGGCATGAAATAAGATAGCCTTAATATCCTATCCCTACAAAATATATTCTTCTACTAAAGTTGTACTGAAGATTATTGCTTCAAACCTGAGTTTAGTCTAGGATTGAAGTCTTAACATAAATATGAGCAGAAAATTTTATGAATATTGAAATTTTTTAATGTTTTTCAACCATACACCTAAATTCAAAGTGGTGATTTACAGTAAAAACTTCTTGTGGCAGACCTCACAGACAAAGGAAGTTTCGTATTAAGTAGGATTAAAAATGAGCTCAAAAAGTTGAAAGAATGAAAGCTTATTGGATAAAAATGGGCATGCTGGGATCAGGGAGAATGCTTTTGTGACAATGAGGTTGGTTGGAGAGAATATAAAAAAATGCATATAGGGCTGTATGATTGCAGTACATCTTTTAGCCTCAAAGGTATATTATTCTAGAGAAAGCTTTGTTGTAGTTGCCTTCAGAAAAAAATACAGTGCAGTTATTACACCATTTATTCCAGGAAAAAAAAGTTCTGAAGGAAAAAGACAAAAAAATGGGCAAATGGGTGCTTTGTGGATTACCTTTTCAAGCTCATTCATTAAAATGCGACACATTCCATGTCGACGATACTGTGATCTGGTAGCAACAAAAGGTATTTCTGCAACCTTATCTCCATAGATCCTAAAAGATTGAAATAGTAAATCAAGATGACAATAGCACAACAATGCATAAGAAAATGCAGCACAAATAGAAAAAGGAATCATACAATCCAACAAAGCCTAGTACTTGATGGAAATTGATCCTATACTCACCTAATGGTTGCCACACTAATCAGTTCTTCATCTCTTTCCAGAAGTACGATATAGAAACCCTGGAAATTTAACCGATTAAGCTCTGACCTACAAAATTCCAAATTACAGGTATCAGGTATTGACTCAGATAAAACAATAATGTAGAACAATTTAGAGACATATATATAACACCTCATATATTTAAATGTGAATTTTTATATTATAATGTGAAATGAAAGTTGGTGGATTAGTGAAAATCCAAGGATTATGGCCAAAATGGGCAAAAAGGGCAAAATGGTAATTTGCCAACCGTGTGTTATGAGGCAAAAATACTGAGTTAGAGGTTTCATATGACAAAAATAATGCCGGAAATGGAATCGGGGCGGAAAATTGAGTGAATAGGCAAATTTGGGAAAAATTGATGAATAGTGAATTTTAAGTGTTAAAATACTGTGGTGTGAGTGTACCGATAGGTGTGAAATTTTTATCAATATTTTGGAGAAATAAAAATATGTCATGGACTGGAAAAATATGTAGATTAAGAATTTATGATCGGAATTTTTATCGGGGTTAAAGTTAGATCGCGTGTGGGACCCGTGTGACCGAAGTCACTTGGCCCCCCACCCTTTTTTCTTCTTTCTTTCCTTTCTTTTTCTCTTCTTCTTCGCGCGCCCCTCCCTGCAAAAGGAACCAAAACCCCATTTCTTCTCCATTTTCCCATTTCTTCATTTCTTCACCGAATCGCTTGATTTTGGTGTTGAAATCTATTGTAAACAACCTTCTAGATCCATTGGTAACACCTAGAAACCTTGAATCCACCTCTTGGCTGCGTTTTTGGCAAAAATCAGATTCGAACCCTTTGGTGTTCTTGGAGTTTTTGGAGCTTGTGGTCTTCTTATGGTTTAGTGAAGCCTTGGTGGTGAACATACAACACATTGTGAGTATATTTGTGGTATTTTTATGGTTGATTTCATAGATCTAGGAATTTATGCTCTAAACCTTTGATTTTAGATGTGTGATGATAGAGAGCCCAAATGGAAAAATGCTATTAGATAAAAAGGCCTTAGAATCATGCTTGTAAGCTAGAAATGCTATGATAATTTTTGGTGAAAAAGATAGATTTTAACTTAGGAGAATTTGAGGAATTTTCATGAAAAATGAGTTTTGGTGTAATTTGGATTTGATGATTGTTGTAGGGTGCCTCACACGGACGTGATTGTGAAAGGTTGATTTGGAGCATACGTTTGGAACGGTATTGCTCGTATTGAGGTAAACCCTTGGAACTTGGGTTTAATCCCTAGTGTGCTCCACCACACCTAGTGGAAGGTAGTGGTTGGATTATGTGGTTATGACATTGTGTGACTGTGTGCTTGTATGCATATTGCTTGGATTTTGTGAAAATTGTTTGGTCACTGGCCAGTTGACGTGTGTTGGTTTGGACATCCGCTGGGTTCGTCCTTAGTGAGAATGCCAGTTGGATATGCCATGGTGTCGACTCTGGGAGCGACATCAGGATGATCCAAGCGGGGGACATCCGCCGGATAGGGCTCATGTCGACTCTTAGGTCATCAACATATTGCATGATGTTATATCCATGCTTTTTGTAGTGTTCATGATTGTATACTAAGTCTTGTTTATTTCTCATTATTCATGACATGGATAATTGTATATTTTTGAGTGAGCATGGGACTTGTCCATTGCCACATTCATTGCCTTTGAAGTCTTGGTATTCATATTGTAAAAATGGTCCATATTTGTATGTAAGTGGCCATTACTTTGAGGACTTTGTAAATGATGTTTAATCTAAGGAAAATGCATGATGGAAGGGCCTAGAGCCTACATTAGGACATGATTATGTGTTGTGTGGAGTACCAAGGGTTTAGGGATGGATTACACAACCTTTCTTGGGCTTAAAATGCTGTAATCTGTCATTTTTGCTGCATAGTAATTGATTACCCAAGCATGGTAATCGATTACCATGCAACAGGGGACGAAAATTGGCTACTGTCTTCACTGGTAATCGATTACTGAGCTTTGGTAATCGATTACCATGTGAGGTAATCGATTACCCAAAGTTGGTAATCGATTACCAGAACAGAGGAGGTCAAAATTTGGCAACTGCCTCATTTTTGACAGGTGGTAATCGATTACCACCCACTGGTAATCGATTACCACAGTGTAAATTTTGAAAATTCAAGTTTTTCTAGGCTAAAAGAAAGGGGCTTAACTTGATGGGTAGAACTCCAAATGGTACGTGGTTTGAAACCATGCGTAGATAACGTAAAGGACTATAACTCGGTAAATTGTGAGAGTAAGATGGTGAGTTTAAATGAATTGAATAAAAAGAAGGATTTATGATGTTAGTAATATGTATGATTCCGCGAAATGCATTTACAATTATAGTGTGGTTTTAATTGATTACAGAAAGAGTATTGATGTAAGAAAAGGAATATGATAAAAGAAAAATTTGCCCGTAATTTAATTAACCCAATCGCTGTGATTGTAACTGCGCTTAATATCATAATCAATGTTAACAATACCGGTGTACAACGGGCTGTTACATTTTATGGTATCAGAGCCGTTTTGTGAGGGAACTCTGATTGTTTGTGTATGTTGTATCTTGTGTGCCATAGCTATCTGTGAACTATTTATGATTAATGTATATGTGATTCCTCAGTGTGGGTCTGATCAACTCATTCCTTTGTGTTACATGTACAAATATCATGAGTAGGGCGCGAGGTCACCGTGGGGCACGTGGTGCAGGTCCTTTGCCACCGGATCCGGTCACTGCAGTCCTGAATGCTCTGCAGGCGGAGAAGGCCGCAAATAGAAACATGACTGAAAACCTGATGAAGACTAATCTGGATATGATGCAGGCCTTTATGGCTGAGATGAGGGCCGATAGAGCTCGTCCTAGGAGGGATAATTCACCTCCACACACGGCTACGGTGACTCCTACACCGACGCCATCTGTGACTCCTCAACAGGGGGAGAGTGGGGCTAGTCACCACACTGGTGAGGCTAGTCATCATACTACTACTGACCCTAGCTATGTTCCTGATCCATCATCTGTTGCCCAATCCACTGGGGCTGCGGGGCAGGTGCTTGATAATGCTGACGATGAGCGTAGGCTCATATCTTTTAGGAAACATAAGCCACCCGCATTTCTGGGGTCAAGGGACCCAAAGGAGGTTACTGCTTGGTTGAGGGGAATGGACAAGATTTTTCAGGTGATGAGATGCCAAGATCCGCAGAAGTTATTATATTCTGTTTATATGTTGGAAGGTGATGCCCAGGAGTGGTGGGACAATGTGTCTCGCCCATTTGTCATTCAGGGTGAGGTTATCTCTTGGACTATGTTTGAAGGATTATTTCATGAAGAATACTTTCCCCGTGATGTTCGGGAGGCAAAGCAAGGTGAATTTGATAAGTTGGTACAGGGAGTCATGACTGTGGATGCCTATGTGGCAAAATTTAATGAGCTTGTGAAATTTGCAAACTATGGAGGTACACTACCTACTCCGGAATTCTTGTCAGCTAAATTTCAAAGAGGGCTGAGTGAGAAGATTGCTAAGAGGATGTCTAATACTGCGGTGAGAAACTTTGCTGACTTGGTGACCCAATGCAAGAGGGTCGAGACTGTTTATGGGAGGTATCCAAAATCGGATAAGGTAAAAGAGCAAGATGTTAAGAGGACACCTGGTCCTTCTGGAAATACTAACAGAGGAGGTTTCAATAATAATAACAGGGGTAGGGGGTTGCATGTAAGGCAGCCTCCTGGTCAGTTCAAGAGGGGTGGAAATACTGGTGGTGGTGGTGCTGCGAACAGATATTTTACCCCACAATGTGGGAAGTGTGGGAAATACCACAAAGGTGTGTGTGGTGCTGATCCGTCGGCTTGTTATAAATGTGGTCTGAATGGCCACTTTGCTAGAAATTGTCCATCTTCTTCGGGGCAGGCTGCGAATCTGCAGGCCTTGCCGCCAGCTACTACTACTGCTGCTCCTACTGCTGTTGTTCCTACTGTGGGACGAGTTTATACTACAAATGCACAACGTACTGAAAAGGCTCCGAATTTGGTAAAAGGTATAATTTTCCTCTCTAATGTTGATTTATCTGTGTTGTTTGATTCGGGAGGAACACATTCATTTGTGGCGGACTATGTGGCTAAGGCGTTGGACTTAAAGGTAACACAGATGGTTCCTCCGATGCGTATTACTACCGCTACAGGAGAGGTTAGTGAATCGTCTTGGATTTGTGAAGATGTGAAGTTCACTTATTTAGGCAGGGGTTACACCATTGATTTAATTATCTTACCCCTGGCCTCTGTCAATTTAATCTTTGGGATGGATTGGTTGTCTCGGAACTGCGCAATGATTGATTGCTGCGGAAAGAGGTTGTTGCTATCTCACGAGAGGCCGTCTGTTTGTCCGTCCTTGTATTTGTCTGTCAGTCAAACTGTGAAAGCCTTGAAGGCTGGAGATTTGGGGTATGTCTTGTTGGGCGGATTGGTAGGTGACAAAAAGGAGGAGATTTCTGCTATTCCAGTTGTAAATGAGTTTGAGGATGTATTTCCGGATGAGATACCGGAATTCCAGCCTGAGAGAGAGATTGAATTCTCGATTGATTTATTGCCTGGTGTGGGGTCGATCTCCTTGGCTCCATACCGGATGTCGCCACTTGAGTTGGCCGAGTTGAAGAAACACATTGAAGAATTGTCTGCGAAGAATTTTATTAGGCCGAGTGTGTCTCCGTGGGGAGCACCGGTGATATTTGTAAAGAAAAAGGATGGTAGCATGAGATTGTGCACCGACTACCGACAGCTGAATAAAGTGACTATTAAGAACCGGTACCCATTACCGCGTATTGATGACTTATTAGATCAGTTGAGGGATGCCTGTGTATTTTCGAATATTGATCTCCGGTCCGGATATCACCAGATTCGGATTAAACCGGAGGATGTACCAAAAACAGCTTTCCGATCCAGATATGGACATTTTGAATATCAAGTGATTCCTTTTGGGCTTACTAATGCCCCCGCGGTGTTCATGGATTATATGAACCGCATCTTTAAACCGTATTTGGACCAGTTCGTGATTGTATTTATTGATGACATTTTGATCTATTCTAAGAGTAAGGAGGAGCACGTCGACCATTTGAGGACTGTGTTGCAGGTGTTGAAGGATAAGAAGCTATATGCTAAACCGTCTAAGTGTGAATTCTGGTTATCTGAGGTGCAATTTTTGGGTCATGTTATTTCTGCAAGTGGTGTTGCAGTGGATCCAAGCAAGATTGAAGCGGTAAGTGACTGGGAACGACCTAAGACTGTGACTGAAATTAGAAGTTTTCTGGGGCTTGCTGGCTATTATCGCCGATTTATACAGGGATTTTCTGCAATGGTTCTACCGTTGACTCGATTGACACGAAAGGATACTCCTTTTGTGTGGACCCAGGAATGTGAGGACTGCTTTCTGCTACTTAAAGAGAAGTTGACTACTGCTCCGGTGTTGACTCTACCTGATCCGGAGGGTGAGTTTGTATTATATTGTGATGCTTCTAAGAAAGGTTTAGGGAGCGTACTGATGCAGGAAGGAAAAGTGATTGCTTATGCGTCTAGGCAGTTAAGGCCGCATGAAGAAAATTATCCGACGCACGACTTGGAGCTGGCTGCTATTGTGTTTGCCTTGAAAATCTGGAGGCACTTTCTGTATGGGATGAAGTTTGCTGTGTTCAGCGACCATAAAAGCTTGAAATATTTATTTGATCAGAAGGAGCTGAATATGAGGCAGCGTAGATGGGTTGAATTCTTGAAAGATTATGACTTTGAACTGAAATACCACCCGGGAAAGGCTAATGTTGTGGCAGATGCATTGAGCAGGAAGTCTGTCAATTTATCTCATATGATGATGTGGGACAATGAAGTGATTGAGCAATTCCGTGATATGAAAATAACGGATTTCTTTGCAGGAAGGATGTGTGATATGGAGTTGACTCGGATTGAGAACGAGCTGCAAGAGAAGATTAAAGAGACTCAGATTCGCAATGAAAGTATAAAGTATTTGAAAGGCCAGAGTGGCATATCTGTTAATGAACAGGGATTATTGTTATATCAGGGCAGGATTGTTGTGCCCAAGGAACTTGCAGAGGAAGTTATGACTGAGGCCCATAAGGGTCAATATGCTATCCACCCAGGTGCCACAAAAATGTACCAAGATTTGAAAGTTAAGTTCTGGTGGCCTGGGATGAAAAGGGATGTTGCCGAGTACGTGTCTAAGTGCTTGGTTTGTCAAAAAGTAAAGATAGAGCATCAGAAACCTGCCGGATTACTTCAGCCGCTGGATATACCAGAATGGAAATGGGAGAGTATTTCAATGGATTTTGTTGTTGGATTGCCGCGAACTCAAGCTGGTTATGACTCGATTTGGGTTATTATGGACCGACTCACGAAGTCTGCACATTTTCTACTAGTACGAGTGGATTACACCACAGAGAAGTTGGCTTCATTGTATGTAAAGGAGATTGTTAGACTCCATGGGATACCGATTAGCATTGTGAGCGATCGGGACCCGAAGTTTACTTCACGATTTTGGGGAGCTTTGCAGTAGGCTTTTGGCACTCAGCTTCGACTGAGCACTGCTTATCACCCGCAGACTGATGGTCAGACTGAGAGGACCATACAGACACTCGAGGATATGCTGAGAGCTTGTACACTGGAACAGGGTAATGCCTGGGATAGGTACTTACCATTGGTGGAATTTTGCTATAACAACAGTTTTCATTCCAGTCTGGGTATGGCACCATATGAGGTTTTGTATGGCAGGAGGTGTCGTACGCCCACTTGTTGGACTGAGGTAGGCGATAAAGAAAGATTTGGTCCGAATTTTGTGCAGGAAACAACAGTGCAAATTGAAATGATTAGAGAAAAATTGAAACAAGCACAGAATCGGTAGAAGAGCTACTATGACAATAAGCATAGACCGCTGGAATTTGAGGAAGGCGACCATGTTTTTGTACGGTTATCTCCGGTCACAGGTGTTGGCCGTGCGTTGGGTGTGAGGAAGCTGAGTCCACGGTTTATTGGGCCGTATCAAATAATGAAAAGAGTAGGATTGGTGGCCTATCATCTTGCCTTACCCCCGCAATTATCTAATTTACATGATGTTTTTCATGTGTCGCAGTTGCGACGTTATGTTCCGGATGAATCACATGTGGTGATACCGGATAATATTGAAATCAGGGAGAACTTGAAGACTCCCATTGGTCCTATTGCCGTATTGGATCGCAGTGAAAAGCGATTGAGAAGTAAAGTGATTCCCATGCTGAAGATTCAGTGGGAAGGCCGCACACCTGAGGAGGCTACTTGGGAGCGGGAGGACGAGATTCTCCGTCTGTATCCTGAGTTAGCGAGCAGGTATGATTTAATTTTGCGGACAAAATTTCTAAAAGGTGGGGTGAATATAACACCTCATATATTTAAATGTGAATTTTTATATTATAATGTGAAATGAAAGTTGGTGGATTAGTGAAAATCCAAGGATTATGGCCAAAATGGGCAAAAAGGGCAAAATGGTATTTTGCCAACCGTGTGTTATGAGGCAAAAATACTGAGTTAGAGGTTTCATATGACAAAAATAATGCCGGAAATGGAATCAGGGCGGAAAATTGAGTGAATAGGCAAATTTGGGAAAAATTGATGAATAGTGATTTTTAAGTGTTAAAATACTGTGGTGTGAGTGTACCGATAGGTGTGAAATTTTTATCAATATTTTGGAGAAATAAAAATATGTCATGGACTGGAAAATATGTAGATTAAGAATTTATGATCGGAATTTTTATCGGGGTTAAAGTTAGATCGCGTGTGGGACCCGTGTGACCGAAGTCACTTGGCCCCCACCCCTTTTTCTTCTTTCTTTCCTTTCTTTTTCTCTTCTTCTTCGCGCGCCCCTCCCTGCAAAAGGAACCAAAACCCCATTTCTTCCCCATTTTCCCATTTCTTCATTTCTTCACCGAATCGCTTGATTTTGGTGTTGAAATCTATTGTAAACAACCTTCTAGATCCATTGGTAACACCTAGAAACCTTGAATCCACCTCTTGGCTGCGTTTTTGGCAAAAATCAGATTCGAACCCTTTGGTGTTCTTGGAGTTTTTGGAGCTTGTGGTCTTCTTATGGTTTAGTGAAGCCTTGGTGGTGAACATACAACACATTGTGAGTATATTTGTGGTATTTTTATGGTTGATTTCATAGATCTAGGAATTTATGCTCTAAACCTTTGATTTTAGATGTGTGATGATAGAGAGCCCAAATGGAAAAATGCTATTAGATAAAAAGGCCTTAGAATCATGCTTGTAAGCTAGAAATGCTATGATAATTTTTGGTGAAAAAGATAGATTTTAACTTAGGAGAATTTGAGGAATTTTCATGAAAAATGAGTTTTGGTGTAATTTGGATTTGATGATTGTTGTAGGGTGCCTCACACGGACGTGATTGTGAAAGGTTGATTTGGAGCATACGTTTGGAACGGTATTGCTCGTATTGAGGTAAACCCTTGGAACTTGGGTTTAATCCCTAGTGTGCTCCACCACACCTAGTGGAAGGTAGTGGTTGGATTATGTGGTTATGACATTGTGTGATTGTGTGCTTGTATGCATATTGCTTGGATTTTGTGAAAATTGTTTGGTCACTGGCCAGTTGACGTGTGTTGGTTTGGACATCTGCTGGGTTCGTCCTTAGTGAGAATGCCAGTTGGATATGCCATGGTGTCGACTCTGGGAGCGACATCAGGATGATCCAAGCGGGGGATATCCGCCGGGTAGGGCTCATGAGGAGTTCCGGTTGGGTTTTGCCATGGAGTCTTCTCAACCATGGGAGAGGCGTCAGGATTGTCTCGGGAGTTATATGATGGAGTCCTTGAACATGAATCCATGCGTGGATGTTCTTGGGTGTCTCCAGTTGGATGGTGATATTGTATTGCTTGCATATTACATAATGTCATATTTATACATTTTAGTGTGCCATGGAGTGGAGAGAGCCTCTAGCTCCATTGGTTTACTGAGATATATCCGTATATCTCACCCCGTGTTTGGGGGACCACATTTCAGGTCACTATGAGCCGGGAGGAGCTTCGGGCAAGAAGCCCGTATAGTGGACATTGGATTGGTATGCGGTGCATTGGGATTGCATGACATTTTGGAGGAGGACTATTGGATTGCACATGGCATGACATTAGCATTTTGAGACTTAGGTCATGAACATATTGCATGATGTTATATCCATGCTTTTTGTAGTGTTCATGATTGTATACTAAGTCTTGTTTATTTCTCATTATTCATGACATGGATAATTGTATATTTTTGAGTGAGCATGGGACTTGTCCATTGCCACATTCATTGCCTTTGAAGTCTTGGTATTCATATTGTAAAAATGGTCCATATTTGTATGTAAGTGGCCATTACTTTGAGGACTTTGTAAATGATGTTTAATCTAAGGAAAATGCATGATGGAAGGGCCTAGAGCCTACATTAGGACATGATTATGTGTTGTGTGGAGTACCAAGGGGTTAGGGATGGATTACACAACCTTTCTTGGGCTTAAAATGCTGTAATCTGTCATTTTTGCTGCATAGTAATCGATTACCATGCTTGGGTAATCGATTACCATGCAACAGGGGACGAAAATTGGCTACTGTCTTCACTGGTAATCGATTACTGAGCTTTGGTAATCGATTACCATGTGAGGTAATCGATTACCCAAAGTTGGTAATCGATTACCAGAACAGAGGAGGTCAAAATTTGGCTACTGCCTCATTTTTGACAGGTGGTAATCGATTACCACCCACTGGTAATCGATTACCACAGTGTAAATTTTGAAAATTCAAGTTTTTCTAGGCTAAAAGAAAGGGGCTTAACTTGATGGGTAGAACTCCAAATGGTACGTGGTTTGAAACCACGCGTAGATAGCGTAAAGGACTATAACTCGGTAAATTGTGAGAGTAAGATGGTGAGTTTAAATGAATTGAATAAAAAGAAGGATTTATGATGTTAGTAATATGTATGATTCCGCGAAATGCATTTACAATTATAGTGTGGTTTTAATTGATTACGGAAAGAGTATTGATGTAAGAAAAGGAATATGATAAAAGAAAAATTTGCCCGTAATTTAATTAACCCAATCGCTGTGATTGTAACTGCGCTTAATATCATAATCAATGTTAACAATACCGGTGTACAACGGGCTGTTACAATATATCATGATCATATGGACAGAGTAGATATGGTAGATGTGAACAAATTCATTAGTAAATGGTATAAATGTGTTGCTGATAGGTTTAAATTCCTATCGTGAACAAAGAAAGAGATTTTATTGAATTAAAAGAGAATTACAAGCAATAATAAAAGAGCAAAACTACTCCCAGCATTGGAGGATCTCTGCCAGAGAAAGGTTCCTGAAGGGGCTCGAAACATTCATTCATCACTGAAAGAGCAACATTGAGTTTGCAGTAACTTTCTGCTAGCAAGTCACTTTTAGCACTGCCAAGATTACAACTCTCAGAGTTGTTGAACTTCACTAGTGTCCAAGTTAGATTGCCCGAACCCACTGTAACTGGCACTCCTAACAGTTTGTCGAGGCCAGCATATATCTGCAAAAAATAAATGAGAATGTAGAGTAGAACTGGTGTAGTAAAAAACCTTTTCTAGCAGTATATATATCAAAGACAGACAGCCTTAAATGCTTCTTTGGCATTAAACTTAAATCCCTTATGCTTGTCAAGAAAGTAAAGCCTCATAAATTCCATGAAATCACGTGCAGAAGTATTGACAATAGATACAATTTTGTTTCAAAAAATAGGCAGTAAAATAATGCTTCCAATGAAAGTAACAGCAGAATAATCAATAAAAAAAAGGGAAAGAAAATCCTGGAAGTAAATAAAAAGGAACTGTTAATTTTTGGTGCAAAATATGACTAAACTTTTCTTGAAACTAGAAGAAATGAGGGAGGTGGATTTAATGTACCTTTTCACACTTTTTTCCACAGAACCAGTTTTCGTGATACCTTCTTGATTCATCCACGGCTCTACTTTTCACGCACCTAACATGATCTACAGAAGGTTGACAAAGATGACACCATAAGCATTGCAATGTTGATTTACATATGTAGAAAAATACACACTCAAAAGATATCCAGGCATGAATGAAATGTTAAAGTGAGCATACATATTAGCATACTTACATTTACGTTCACACTGAGTACAAGCAAGGAAATGTCCATCCTCATCTCCATTGATTTTGCTTTGGCCACAAATCTCGCAACAACACGATGGACAAAACCAGTCACCATCAGGGATATCCTATAGAGGAAAAATGAAACTAGCCCACGTAAATTAAAGTAATAAGTAAAAACAAGATAACATTAAATAAATATTTCATGATTGAGAAGGAAAAGGCTACTCTACCTCCAAAGTGAGACATGTCTTATGAAATGAAGAAGGACACTGATCACATAAAATAAGTTCACCACCATAGTGGCAAACAGAACAAATGTAGTCATTCTCCCCTTGAAACGAACCATTGCATGGTTTTTCTTTAGTTTCCCTTATCCTATAATCTTGCATTATTTCAATCTGGCAATCTAAGAGTGACCTACCATCATCTTCCAAAAAGATACTAGCAGCGGGTCTGCTGGTACTACTACCACTAGCATGCTTTCCAAAGTCAACAAGACTGTAAACTGTTTGACAACAGTTACATTTGATTCCATCACGAGTTATTTGCCCCTCAGCCATAGAATGACACCGGCTCTTTTCTAGGTAAAAAACCTTAGACCTTGGTAACACGAAATTATGGTCTATCAACCAAGACAGAACATTTTGTGGCTTCTGGTGTGACAGAGAAGAGGTAGACACCTGTTGCACCCTTTTACTTGATCTAAGCACCCGTGAAGGTAATCCATTCCTTTGGCGCTTAGGTAGGCTAGCCTTTGAATTCCTCGAGCATTTCCGCTTCCTATTTGCAGCAGATCCGCTTGCAGCTACGCCATCTATGGCATGTAATGCAGGTTTCTCCGGAGGCAATTGAGATACTCTATTTAATAAATCACCATTCTCAACTTGATCAACATTTTCCTCATTAATGACTGAGTCATTTAAAGGTTGCATGCCAGAATTAGTCCATTTAGGATTGCTTTCTTTGATACAAAATCTGCATGCTGCATGGAGTGTCGAAAAATTTATCTTTTGTGGACATATATATTTAATTCCCTTTCTTTTATTAGTTGGATGATGTTCCAAAGTCCATCCTTCTGCTAGCAGATGCTTTGCTTTTTGTATTGCTTTTTGTATCCATTTTCTTTTCATCAGCCCAGTTCTGGATTAAGAGGCACATGTGAAAGATGAAAAGGTACAATGCATTATACTCTCATGTGAGTAATATTCCACTTCAACAGCTTGAGGACAATACCCATGATATTTAGATGTCCACTCAATTTTCCATCCAAGCCTTTTTTAGTCCAACGTTCATCTACAACTTCAACAGAGGAGGTGGTAAAGTTGCAATTGAAGTATCTGGATCCTGAATATTTTCGGATGGATTAAGAGGCACATGTGAAAGATGGGAGTCAAAGGTACAATGCATTATACTCTCATCATTTCGGGACAGCAAGAAGTTTGTGTTGGAGTTATTTTGTATAACTTTACAAACTTCAGCATATTTAGATGTCCACTCAATTTTCCATCCAAGGTATGCAAGATGTTTTTGTAAGTCCAACGTCTCTTAGTTGCTACGCTCTTAGAACCAAGTGCATATTGCTTAACAGCATCAGGACAAAATTCAACTTCAGAAAACTTAAGAGGTTCCCAATGCACGGACCTTAAATGATTTGAGGATATATTTTCTCTATTATTCTCAAAACGGCTAGAACCTGAAACTACTTCACCAGCATCATTGATATGCTCCCAGCATATATACTTTTATAGATCAAAAAAGCATGGAATCAGATCTAAAACTGCGTATAAAGGTGTATATATGGTGAAATTATTGAATAAAAATTGTCAGACACTCTCTCACTCAAATTCTTTATGTTTATAGGAGAAAAAGGTCAAATAAAGGAGCAGGAAGAAATCAGACAGAATCTCCACGCTTGGAGCGTTCAATTCAACGCTTGGAGCGTAGGAAGAGACCCAAGGCAGTGAGTCTACGCTTCAAGCGTAGAACCCTACGCTTGAAGCGTAGACAAGGAAAAATCAGACAGTGTTTCTACGCTTGGAGCGTGGATCCTGCGCTCCAAGCGTAGGATTGAAATGGACAGCTGTCAGTTGCGAGGAAAGAAGAATTCTGAGGTGTATAAAAAGGAAAAAGACAGCCCTAAAGAGTACATTTGGTCATTCTGAACAAATTTTAGGTCATTCTGAGGAGGAAGGCTCTGGAGATTTGGAGAGGAACATCTTCTTCTTCTACCTTTCTGTAGTTCTTGTATTTTGATGTTTTTATTGAATATTGGATTTTTAGCCACGATAATGGTTGGCTAGAACTCCTTTGTTGTGGTTAGGGTCACGAACCCTTGTGAACCCCTGATACAATGGATTGAGTTTATATTTATATATATATATATCCTTTGAATTTCGTTCTATTCTGATCGTATTGTTATTGTTATTATTAGATCTGATCAATCTAGTAATTGATAGTAAATCTGAGGATTAGGGCCAACAAGAGGAATCTGCGGTGGTTAATCCAGAAAGGGGATAGAACGACGGTATGAACATGATCTAGGGATAGACATGATTCATATTGTAGATGTCTTAATTATCAATCTTTATGCTTGATCTCATATAGGGCACCTCAAGGAATTAGGGTTTTATATGGGATTAAAGGGTTAATTCTTCAAGGGATTGAGAATTAACTACTGATATTTTTATCTGATAATTATCTAAATTTCGCGATATATATATTGATATTTAAACTTAATCCAGAGTAAAAGGTGGGGATCATCGGTAAGTGTTCTCTAACTGCAGCGCTTTCTCTTAAATTTCCAAACTTTCATTTTTGTTGGATTCTCAAATATTCAAAAAGAACAAAAATACGTTTTATTTTACAAATCAAATTTCTACACAATCCTGACATTCGTGTCAAAAACCTCTTGGATTATTTAATCTTCAAAAGAATAGTTTAATTGATTTAGATACACTCTCTGTGGATTCGACCTGACTTACTACTTATTACTTGCGCGATTCGGTACACTTGCCGATCCACGTCAAGTTTTTGGCGCCGTTGCCGGGGAGTGTTTCTCTAAAATCAATTAATCTTGATTTTAAAGATTAAATTGTTTTTATTTTTATGTTAATTTTATTTTTGTTTTGTATCTGTGCTACTAATCTTTTCTCTGAAGTTGTATGCAAAGCAGTGCTTTTCTAAGGAGAAGCGAACGAATTGCTCAAAGGGAGAAGGAAAGAAAAAGGGCACAGACAACTCCCATTCCAGTAGCTGAAACCCTACCACTGGAAATACCAGAGATGGCTGCTCCAAATCAAAATGTTGATCCTCGCATGAACACCATTCTCACGCCTATCTTTAACAGGCCCAATGCTGGAATTGTTCCACCTGAACTTGGGAACAATCAATGGGAGCTCAAGTCCAACATCATTCAGTTGGCTGAGAGAGAAAAATATGGAGGAGAGGACAATGAAGATCCTCACAGATTCGTTGACAGATTTTTACGAATCTGTGACTCCACAAAGCCTCCACACGTTTCTGATGATGCAATACGATTGAGACTTTTTCCTTTTTCTGTTAAGGGAAAAGCTCTTGATTGGGTGGAAAGACAACCTGCTGATAGCATCATTTCTTGGGAAAACTTGTCTGAAAAGTTCTTTGCAGAGTTCTTCCCCATGGAGAAATACAACAACATGGTGAATGATATCACATCTTTCAAACAACTTATGGGAGAGACCATCTGCGCTTCTTGGAATAGATTCAAGGCCCTCATGAGAAAGGTTCCTCATTATAACCTATCTCAAGGGGATCAAGTGAGAATCTTTTTCAATGGTTGTCTGCCGGAAACGAAACTGGTTATTAATACTGCAGCAGGCGGTTCTTTGGGTGATAAGCTAGCTTCAGAGTCATATCATCTGATTGACAAGTTAGCTAAAAATGAGAATGAGACATCTTCAAGGACAGGAAAAAGGGAAGTAGTGCCACTCAATGATAATAATGCAATGCTGGCAGAGCAAAAGTTGTTATCACAACAGATGTCTAATCTGAATGCAAAGTTTGAGAGGATGCAGCTTTCTAAAGTTCAAGCTAATGCAGTTGTTTTTGACTGTGAATACTGTCATGAAGATCACGACACCAATGCTTGTCCTACATTGATGTCTTCAGATTCGTCTCAACAGGTGCAGGTAAATGGCATTTGGTATGACCAGCGCCCTAATCAGCAAAACTTCTCAAGGAATCAGAATAATTCTGCTGGCGGTAATAGCTACCAAAGGAAGAGTTATCAAGGTACTGGTTTAGATATGAAGTCTGACAACTATCTAAAGCCACCACCTATTCCACAGAGAGAGCCTTCTGACCTGGAGCGTTTAGTGGGAACATTAGCACAAAGTACTAACGCTTTCATGGAAGAGAGTAAGGCTAATCAAAAAAGTACCAATGCTTTCATTGAGGAAAGTAGAGCTGAGTCCAGGAATACCAAAGCTTCAATCAAGAACCTGGAATATCAGGTTGGTCAACTTGCCCAACAGCTGTCTGATAGAGCACCAGGTACCTTTCCTGGCAATACCACTACCAATCCTAAGGATAATTGTATGGCAATTATAACTAGAAGCGGGAAAGTGGTGGCATCCCCACCAAAACCTATAGAAGAGGAAGAAAAGGTTGAACAGGAGGAGAAGTCTGAAAAAGAAGCTGAAAAGTCTCCTGAAATATTGAAACCGGCTGATAATGTGAAGGAGCAATCTACTCTTCCGAAAGAAAAGTTTGAACTTAGTGAAGAGTACCTTATGAAAATGGCACCTTATCCTGGAAGGTTGAAGCCAGAATTGAAAGCAAAAAGCTATGACAGATTTCTTGAGATTTTCAAGAAGTTGCATGTGAACATTCCGTTTGCTGAAGCATTGGCTAATATGCCAAATTATGCAAAATTCATGAAAGATCTCCTCTCCAGGAAGCATAAGCTACAAGAGTGTCAGACAGTTGCACTTACTGAGAAGTGCAGTGCTATTATCACTAGGAAGTTTCCTCCTAAACTTCGTGATCCTGGAAGCTTCAACATTGAAATCGAATTCGGTGATACAAAGATTGGCAAAGCTTTGTGTGATTTGGGGGCGAGCATTAATCTGATGCCCTTATCTGTCTGTAAAGCCTTGGGGATTACTGAATTGAAGCCTACTTTGGTTTCTCTTCAGCTTGCTGATAGATCCTTAAGGAAGCCAAGTGGTATAGTCGAAGATGTCCTTGTAAAAATTGACAAGTTCATCTTTCCGGCTGATTTTATTGTGCTTGATATGGAGGTGGAAAATGAAATGCCTCTCATATTGGGTAGACCTTTCCTGGCCACAGCCCGTGCAATGATTGATGTAGAGCAGGGAAAGCTGGTGCTAAGAATGAATGAAGACACAATCACTGTCAATGTCTTTGATGCAATGAAAAGACCATATGATGATAGTGAGTGTTTCGAAATTAATGTCTTAGAAGAGGTGGTACATGAAGATAAAACTCCCTTGCAAGAATTGACTGTTGAATTGCAAGAGAGAGATCATATCCCTTTTGAGGAAGACATTAAAGCTGCTGATGAGTTCCTTGAACAGAAGAAATCTGACAAAGAAATAGGTGCTCCTAAAGTTGATCTTAAGGAGTTACCTCCTACTCTAAAGTACATGTTCCTGGGGAATAATGAAACATATCCAGTGATTATAAATAACAGGTTATCTGCTGATGATGAGAAGAAGCTGAAACAAGTTCTTTTAAAGCACAAGACTGCTTTAGGATGGTCCATGGCTGATCTAAAGGGTATAAGTCCTTCCTTCTGTACGCATAAAATTCTCATGGAGAATGATATCAAACCTGTAAGGCAGCCTCAGAGGAGATTAAACCCCATGATGAAAGAAGTAGTGAGAAAAGAAGTGGTCAAACTTCTTGATGCAGGTATGATTTATTCAATATCAGATACTGCATGGGTAAGCCCTGTACAAACCGTGCCTAAGAAAGGGGGTGTCACTGTGGTGAAGAATGATAAGGATGAGCTAATCTCTACCAGGACAATTACTGGCTGGCGGATGTGTGTCGACTATAGAAGGCTTAATGAAGCAACAAGGAAGGACCATTTTCCTCTCCCTTTTGTGGATCAAATGCTGGAAAGGTTGGCGGGTCACTCTTATTATTGTTTTCTAGATGGATACAGTGGCTATAATCAAATTGCAGTGACTCCTGAAGATCAGGAGAAGACAGCATTCACTTGTCCTTTTGGCGTTTTTGCCTATAGGAGGATGCCGTTTGGACTATGCAATGCACCTGCTACTTTTCAGAGATGCATGTTATCAATTTTCTCGGATATGGTAGAAAAGTTCTTGGAGGTATTCATGGATGACTTTTCGGTCTTTGGCTCTTGTTTTGATGATTGCTTATGCAATTTGTCTAAGGTACTGAAAAGATGCCAAGAGACAAACCTGGTTCTCAACTGGGAGAAATGTCACTTCATGGTCCAAGAAGGCATTGTGCTTGGACACAAAATTTCAAAGGAAGGTATAGAAGTTGATAAAGCAAAACTGATGCTCATTGAAAAACTACCTCCTCCAATTAATGTTAATGGAGTGAGAAGTTTCCTTGGTCATGCTGGCTTTTATAGAAGATTCATCAAGGATTTCTCTAAAATTGCCAAGCCACTAAGTCAACTTCTAATGAAAGACAATGAGTTTGTTTTCAATGATGCTTGCCTTAAAGCATTTAATTTGCTAAAGGAAAAGCTCACTACTGCTCCTGTCTTGATATCTCCTGATTGGAGTATGCCGTTTGAGTTGATGTGTGACGCTAGTGATCTTGCTATTGGTGCTGTTCTTGGGCAGAGAAGAAACAAACTGTTGCATGTTATTTACTATGCTAGCAAAGTTCTGAATGAAGCACAAGTGAATTATGCAACAACAGAGAAGGAGATGCTTGCTGTGGTCTATGCACTTGATAAATTTAGACCATATCTCCTCGGTGCCAAGACAATCATCTTCACTGATCACGCAGCTATAAAATATTTGATCTCTAAACAAGATGCCAAACCACGACTGCTAAGGTGGATGTTGTTGTTCCAAGAATTTGATTTGGAAATAAAAGACAAGTCGGGGATGGAGAATAAAGTTGCTGATCACTTGTCAAGAATTCGAGAGAAGAACCTGCAAGATGATCCTGCTATAGAGATCAACGATTTTTCCGGATGAACAATCTCTTTGAATTTGTCTGAAAAGCCAATTTTTGCATTGCATGTGGAACCTTGGTTTGCTGATTTTGTCAATTTTAAAGTAATCAAGAAAATACCTCCTAATTTCACAAAGCAACAAGTGAAAAAGTTCTTATATGATGCAAGGAGGTATGTATGGGATGATCCATTTCTGTATTTCCAATGTGTTGATGGAATCTTGAGAAGATGTGTATCAGAGTTGGAAATCAAGGGAATTTTATGGCATTGTCACAATTCTGATTATGGTGGCCATTTTGGTGGGAATAGAACTGCCCAAAAGGTGTTGCAAAGTGGCTACTATTGGCCTACACTTTTCAAAGATGCCAGAGAATATGTTGAAAAGTGTGAAAGATGCCAGAAAACAGGGAACATTTCCCGTAAAGATGAGATGCCTCTAAACACTATTATGGAGGTAGAATTATTCGATTTATGGGGGATTGACTTCATGGGACCATTCCCATCTTCCTATTCCAACCAATATATTTTGGTAGCTGTTGACTACGTTTCTAAGTGGGTTGAGGCAACAGCTCTTCCTACTAATGATGCCAAGGTGGTTGTGAATTTCCTACGGAAGAATATTTTTACCAGGTTTGGAGTGCCGAGAGCAATCATAAGTGATGGAGGCTCTCATTTTTGTAACAAGCAGTTTGAGAATCTGTTAGCCAAGTATGGTGTCAGGCATAAGGTTGCTACGCCTTATCATCCGCAGACTAGTGGCCAAGTGGAAGTTTCCAACAGGGAACTGAAGCGAATCCTTGAAAAGACTGTTAGTATTTCTCGGAAGGATTGGTCAAAGAGACTGGATGATGCACTGTGGGCCTATCGAACTGCATACAAAACTCCGATAGGAATGTCTCCCTATCAGCTTGTGTATGGGAAAGCTTGTCACTTACCTGTGGAGCTTGAACATAGAGCCTTTTGGGCTATTAAATTCTTGAACTTTGATGCCACAGTAGCTCTTGAGAAGAGAAAATTTCAACTGTTAGAGCTTGATGAGTTCAGGAATTCGGCTTTTGAAAGCGCCAGAATATACAAAGAAAAGGCCAAGAAGTACCATGATAGCAAGATTGTACACAAGGAGTTTGAGCCTGGCCAACAGGTGTTGTTGTACAACTCCCGACTGAAACTTTTTCCAGGGAAGTTGAAATCCAGGTGGACAGGTCCTTTTGTGGTTAAAAAGGCCTTTCCATATGGCACTGTTGAAATATCTCCCATGGAGGAAGACAGACCCTTCAAGGTCAATGGCTCTAGGTTGAAGTTCTTTCATGGAGGACCAGTGGTGAAACAGATTGTGGCCCTGCGCCTTAAATCCATTGCAACTTAATGAGGTAACCGTCAGGCTCGGGACGTTAAACACGCGCTAGTTGGGAGGCAACCCAGCATTTCTATTTTTTTATTTTTGTTTTTGTTTTTCACTACTTATTTTTAGGTACCCAAAAAAAAAATAAAGAGAAAAGAGAGAAGTCAGTGAGTCTACGCTTGAAGCGTAGAACTCTACGCTTCAAGCGTAGAGCAGATTAAAAGGACAGTGGGTCTACGCTCCAAGCGTAGAACCCTACGCTTCAAGCGTAGAAAAGGTGAGTAAACAGAGGCTGAGCGCTCCAAGCGTAGAAACCTACGCTATCAGCGCAGGAATTCAGAAGGTCAGTAGGTCTACGC
>JAVKPL010005828.1:0-24689 GCA_032173675.1 Gastrolobium villosum | reverse complement strand
GAAAACGGTTTAATAAAATAAATGCAAAAGAAATTGATTTTTTGAAGTTTTTCGACGGAAAATGAATTTCGTAGAAGATTTTAAAATGAATGGAAAATGGATTCCGTAGAAGATTTTGGACGGAAAATGGATTCCGTCGAAGACTTTGGACGGAAAATGAATTCCATCGAAAACGGATGAATAAAATAAATGCAAAAGAAATTGATTTTGTGACGATTTTCGACTGAAAACGGATTCCGTCGAAAATGGATGAATAAAATAAATGCAAAAGAAATTGGTTTTGTGAAGTTTTTCGACGGAAAATGGATTCCGTCGAAGATTTTTGACGGAAAATGTATTCCATCGAAAATTGATGAATTAAATTAATGCAAAAGAAATTGATTTTGTGAAGTTTTTCGACGGAAAACAAATTCCGTCGAAAACAGATGAATAAAATAAATCCAAAAGAAATTGATTTTGTGAAGTTTTTCGACGGAAAATGGATTCCATAGAAGATTTTTGACGGAAAATGGATTCCGTCGAAGATTTTTGATGGAAAATGGATTTCGTCGAAAACGGATGAATAAAATAAATGCAAAACAAATTGATTTTGTGAAGTTTTTCGACGGAAAATGGATTCCGTCGAAGATTTTTGACGGAAAATGAATTCCGTCGAAAATGGATGAATAAAATAAATGCAAAAGAAATTGATTTTGTGAAGCTTTTCGACGGAAAATGGATTTCGTCGAAGATTTTTGACTGAAAATGTATTCCGTCGAAAACGGTTGAATAAAATAAATGCAAAAGAAATTGATTTTGTGAAGTTTTTCGACGGAAAATGGATTCCGTAGAAAATGGATGAATAAAATAAATGCAAAAGAAATTGATTTTGTGAAGTTATTTGACGGAAAATGGATTCCGTCGAAGATTTTTGACGGAAAATGTATTCCGTCGAAAATGAATGAATTAAATTAATGCAAAAGAAATTTATTTTGTGAAGTTTTTCAACGGAAAATGAATTCCGTCGAACATGGATTAATAAAATAAATGTAAAACAAATTGATTTTTTGAAGATTTTTAACGGAAAATGAATTCCGTCGAAAACGGATGAATAAAAAAAATGCAAAAGAAATTGATTTTTTGAAGTTTTTCGACGGAAAATGGATTTCGTAGAAGATTTTTGATGGAAAATGGATTCCGTCGAAGATTTTTGACGGAAAATGAATTCCGTCGAAAACGGATGAATAACATAAATGCAAAAGAAATTGATTTTGTGAAGTTTTTCGACGGAAAATGGATTCCGTCGAAGATTTTTGACGGAAAAAGAATACCGTCGAAAATGGATGAATAAAATAAATGCAAAAGAAATTGATTTTATGAAGTTTTTCGACGAAAAATGTATTCCGTCGAAATTTAAAATAAATGAAAAGAAATTGATTTTGTCGAAAATGGTTGAATAAAATAAATGCAAAAGAATTTGATTTTTCGATCAAAATTTTTCGAACATTTTTGAAAAATGTATTCCGTCGAAAACGGATGAATAAAATAAATGCAAAAGAAATTGATTTTGTGAAGTTTTTCGACGGAAAACAAATTCCGTCAAAAATGGATGAATAAAATAAATGGAAAAGAAATTGTTTTTGTGAAGATTTTTGACGGAAAATGGATTCCGTCGAAGATTTTTGACGAAAAATGAATTCCATCGAAAACGGATGAATAAAATAAATGCAAAAGAAATTGATTTTGTGAAGTTTTTCGACGGAAAATGGATTCGGTCGAAGATTTTTGACGGAAAATGTATTCCGTCGAAAATGGATGAATAAAATAAATGCAAAAGAAATTGATTTTGTTATGTTTTTCGACGGAAAAAGAATTGCGTCGAAAACAAATTAATAAAATAAATGCAAAAGAAATTGATTTTTTGAAGTTTTTCGACGGAAAATGAATTTCGTAGAAGATTTTTGATGGAAAATGGATTCCGTCGAAGATTTTTGACAGAAAATGAATTCCGTCAAAAACGGATGAATAAAATAAATGCAAAAGAAATTGATTTTGTGAAGTTTTTCGACGGAAAATAGATTCCGTCGAAGATTTTTTACGGAAAATGAATTCCGTCGAAAATGGATGAATAAAATAAATGCAAAAGAAATTGATTTTATGAAGTTTTTCGACGAAAAAAGGATTCCGTCGAAGATTTTTGACGAAAAATGTATTCCGTCGAAAACGGATGAATAAAATAAATGCAAAAGAAATTGATTTTGTGAAGTTTTTCGACGGAAAACAAATTCCGTCGAAAACGGATGAATAAAATAAATGCAAAAGAAATTTATTTTGTGAAGTTTTTCGACGGAAAATGGATTCCGTAGAAGATTTTTGACGGAAAATGGATTCCGTCGAAGACTTTTGACGGAAAATGAATTCCATCGAAAACGGATGAATAAAATAAATGCAAAAGAAATTGATTTTGTGACGATTTTCGACTGAAAACGGATTCCGTCGAAAATGGATGAATAAAATAAATGCAAAAGAAATTGGTTTTGTGAAGTTTTTCGACGGAAAATGGATTCCGTCGAAGATTTTGAACGGAAAATGATTCGGAAAATGAATTTAAATTAATGCAAAAGAAATTTATTTTGTGATGTTTTTCGAAAATGGATGAATTAAATTAATGCAAAAGAAATTGATTTTGTGAAGTTTTTCGACGGAAAACAAATTCCGTCGAAAACAGATGAATAAAATAAATCCAAAAGAAATTGATTTTGTGAAGTTTTTCGACGGAAAATGGATTCCATAGAAGATTTTTGACGGAAAATGGATTCCGTCGAAGATTTTTGATGGAAAATGGATTTCGTCGAAAACGGATGAATAAAATAAATGCAAAAGAAATTGATTTTGTGAAGTTTTTCGACGGAAAATGGATTCCGTCGAAGATTTTTGACGGAAAATGAATTCCGTCGAAAATGGATGAATAAAATAAATGCAAAAGAAATTGATTTTGTGAAGCTTTTCGACGGAAAATGGATTTCGTCGAAGATTTTTGACTGAAAATGTATTCCGTCGAAAACGGTTGAATAAAATAAATGCAAAAGAAATTGATTTTGTGAAGTTTTTCGACGGAAAATGGATTCCGTAGAAAATGGATGAATAAAATAAATGCAAAAGAAATTGATTTTGTGAAGTTATTTGACGGAAAATGGATTCCGTCGAAGATTTTTGACGGAAAATGTATTCCGTCGAAAATGAATGAATTAAATTAATGCAAAAGAAATTTATTTTGTGAAGTTTTTCAACGGAAAATGAATTCCGTCGAACATGGATTAATAAAATAAATGTAAAACAAATTGATTTTTTGAAGATTTTTAACGGAAAATGAATTCCGTCGAAAACGGATGAATAAAAAAAATGCAAAAGAAATTGATTTTTTGAAGTTTTTCGACGGAAAATGGATTTCGTAGAAGATTTTTGATGGAAAATGGATTCCGTCGAAGATTTTTGACGGAAAATGAATTCCGTCGAAAACGGATGAATAACATAAATGCAAAAGAAATTGGTTTTGTGAAGTTTTTCGACGGAAAACGGATTCCGTCAAGAATGGATGAATAAAATAAATGCAAAAGAAATTGATTTTATGAAGTTTTTCGACGAAAAATGTATTCCGTCGAAGATTTTTGACGGAAAATGAATTCCGTCGAAAATGGATGAATAAAATAAATGCAAAAGAATTTGATTTTATCAAGTTTTTCGATGAAAAATGTATTCCGTCGAAAAGGGATTAATAAAATAAATGTAAAAGAAATTGATTTTGTGAAGATTTTTAACGGAAAATGAATTCCGTCGAAAATGAAGTTTTTCGACGAAAAATGGATTCCGTAGAAGATTTTTGTTGGAAAATGGTTTCCGTGGAAGATTTTTGATGGAAAATGAATTCCTTCGAAAACGGATGAATAAAATAATGCAAAAGAAATTGATTTTGTGAAGTTTTTCGACGGAAAATGGATTCTGTCGAAGATTTTTGACGGAAAATGAATTCCATCGAAAATGGATGAATAAAATAAATGCATAAGAAATTGATTTTATGAAGTTTTTCGATGAAAAATGGATTCCGTCGAACATTTTTGACGAAAAATGTATTCCGTCGAAAATGGATGAATAAAATAAATGCAAAAGAAATTGATTTTGTGATGTTTTTTGACGGAAAACAAATTCCGTCGAAAACGGATGAATAAAATAAATTGAAAAGAAATTGTTTTTGTGAAGATTTTTGACAAAAAATGGATTCCGTCGAAGATTTTTGACGGAAAATGAATTCCATCGAAAACGGATGAATAAAATAAATGCAAAAGAAATTGATTTTGTGAAGTTTTTCGACGGAAAATGGATTCGGTCGAAGATTTTTGACGGAAAATGTATTCCGTCGAAAACGGATGAATAAAATAAATGCAAAAGAAATTGATTTTGTGATGTTTTTCGACGGAAAAAGAATTGCGTCGAAAACGGATTAATAAAATAAATGCAAAAGAAATTGATTTTTTGAAGTTTTTCGACGGAAAATGAATTTCGTAGAAGATTTTTGATGGAAAATGGATTCCGTCGAAGATTTTTGACAGAAAATGAATTCCGTCGAAAACGGATGAATAAAATAAATGCAAAAGAAATTGATTTTGTGAAGTTTTTCGACGGAAAATAGATTCCGTCGAAGATTTTTGACGGAAAATGAATTGCGTCGAAAATGGATGAATAAAATAAATGCAAAAGAAATTGATTTTATGAAGTTTTTCGACGAAAAAAGGATTCCGTCGAAGATTTTTGACGAAAAATGTATTCCGTCGAAAACGGATGAATAAAATAAATGCAAAAGAAATTGATTTTGTGAAGTTTTTCGACGGAAAATGGATTCGAAAATGGATGAATAAAATAAATGCAAAAGAAATTTATTTTGTGAAGTTTTTCGACGGAAAATGGATTCCGTCGAAGATTTTTGACGGAAAATGAATTCCGTCGAAAGCGGATGAATAAAATAAAAAATAAATGCAAAAGAAATTGATTTTGTGACGATTTTCGACTGAAAACGGATTCCGTCGAAAATGGATGAATAAAATAAATGCAAAAGAAATTGGTTTTGTGAAGTTTTTCGACGGAAAATGGATTCCGTCGAAGATTTTGGACGGAAAATGTATTCCATCGAAAATGGATGAATTAAATTAATGCAAAAGAAATTGATTTTGTGAAGTTTTTCGACGGAAAACAAATTCCGTCGAAAACAGATGAATAAAATAAATCCAAAAGAAATTGATTTTGTGAAGTTTTTCGACGGAAAATGGATTCCGTAGAAGATTTTTGACGGAAAATGGATTCCGTCGAAGATTTTGGACGGAAAATGAATTCCATCGAAAATGGATGAATAAAATAAACGCAAAAGAAATTGATTTTGTGAAGTTTTTCGACGGAAAATGGATTCCGTCGAAGATTTTCGACGGAAAATGAATTCCGTCGAAAATGGATGAATAAAATAAATGCAAAAGAAATTGATTTTATGAAGTTTTTCGACGAAAAATGTATTCCGTCGAAAACGGATTAATAAAATAAATGCAAAAGAAATTGATTTTGTGAAGATTTTTAACGGAAAATGAATTCCGTCGAAAACGGATGAATAAAATAAATGCAAAAGAAATTGATTTTGTGAAGTTTTTGTTGGAAAATGGTTTCCGTGGAAGATTTTGGATGGAAAATGAATTCCTTCGAAAACGGATGAATAAAATAATGCAAAAGAAATTGATTTTGTGAAGTTTTTCGACGGAAAATGGATTCTGTCGAAGATTTTTGACGGAAAATGAATTGCATCGAAAATGGATGAATAAAATAAATGCATAAGAAATTGATTTTATGAAGTTTTTCGATGAAAAATAGATTCCGTCAAACATTTTTGACGAAAAATGTATTCCGTCGAAAATGGATGAATAAAATAAATGCAAAAGAAATTGATTTTGTGATGTTTTTCGACGGAAAACAAATTCCGACGAAAACGGATGAATAAAATAAATTGAAAAGAAATTGTTTTTGTGAAGATTTTTGACGAAAAATGGATTCCGTCGAAGATTTTTGACGGAAAATGAATTCCATCGAAAACGGATGAATAAAATAAATGCAAAAGAAATTGATTTTGTGAAGTTTTTCGACGGAAAATGGATTCGGTCGAAGATTTTTGACGGAAAATGTATTCCGTCGAAAACGGATGAATAAAATAAATGCAAAAGAAATTGATTTTGTGATGTTTTTCGACGGAAAAAGAATTGCGTCGAAACGGATTAATAAAATAAATGCAAAAGAAATTGATTTTTTGAAGTTTTTGCAAAAGAAATTGATTTTGTGAAGTTTTTGACGAAAAATGTATTCCGACGAAAACGGATGAATAAAATAAATGCAAAAGAAATTTATTTTGTGAAGTTTTTCGACGGAAAATGGATTCCGTAGAAGATTTTGGACGGAAAATGGATTCCGTCGAAGACTTTTGACGGAAAATGAATTCCATCGAAAACGGATGAATAAAATAAATGCAAAAGAAATTGATTTTGTGATGATTTTCGACTGAAAACGGATTCCGTCGAAAATGGATGAATAAAATAAATGCAAAAGAAATTGGTTTTGTGAAGTTTTTCGACGGAAAATGGATTCCGTCGAAGATTTTGGACGGAAAATGTATTCCATCGAAAATGGATGAATTAAATTAATGCAAAAGAAATTGATTTTGTGAAGTTTTTAGACGGAAAACAAATTCCGTCGAAAACAGATGAATAAAATAAATCCAAAAGAAATTGATTTTGTGAAGTTTTTCGACGAAAAATGGATTCCGTAGAAGATTTTTGACAGAAAATGGATTCCGTCGAAGATTTTTGACGGAAAATGAATTCCATCGAAAATGGATTAATAAAATAAACGCAATTGAAATTGATTTTGGGAAGTTTTTCGACGGAAAATGGATTCCGTCGAAGATTTTGGACGGAAAATGAATTCCGTCGAAAATGGATGAATAAAATAAATGCAAAAGAAATTGATTTTATGAAGTTTTTCGACGAAAAATGTATTCCGTCGCAAACAGATTAATAAAATAAATGGAAAAGAAATTGATTTTGACAAGATTTTTAACGGAAAATGAATTACGTCGAAAACGGATGAGTAAAATAAATGCAAAAGAAATTGATTTTGTGAAGTTTTTCGACGGAAAATGGTTTCCGTCGAAGATTTTTGACGGAAAATGATTTCCGTCGAAAATGGATGAATAAAATAAATGCCAAAGAAATTGATTTTATTAAGTTTTTCGACGAAAAATGGATTCCGTCGAAGATTTTTGACGAAAAATGTATTCCGTCGAAAACGGATGACTAAAATATATGCAAAAGAAATTATTTTGTGAAGTTTTTCGACGGAAAAAGAATTTCGTCGAAAACGGATTAATAAAATAAATGAAAAAGAAATTGATTATTTGAAGTTTTTCGACGGAAAATGGATTCCGTAGAAGATTTTTGATGGAAAATGGATTTCGTCGAAGATTTTTGATGGAATATGGATTTCGTCAAAAACGGATGAATAAAATAAAAGCAAAAGAAATTGATTTTGTGAAGTTTTTTGACGGAAAATGGATTCCGTCGAAGATTTTTGACGGAAAATGAATTCCATCGAAAACGGATGAATAAAATAAATGCAAAAGAAATTGATTTTGTGAAGCTTTTCGACGGAAAATGGATTTCGTCGAAGATTTTTGACTGAAAATGTATTCCGTCGAAAACGGTTGAATAAAATAAATGCAAAAGAAATTGATTTTGTGAAGTTTTTCGACGGAAAACGGATTCCGTCGAGAATGGATGAATAAAATAAATGCAAAAGAAATTGATTTTATGAAGTTTTTCGACGAAAAATGTATTCCGTCGAAGATTTTTGACGGAAAATGAATTCCGTCGAAAATGGATGAATAAAATAAATGCAAAAGAAATTGATTTTATCAAGTTTTTCGACGAAAAATGTATTCCGTCGAAAACAGATTAATAAAATAAAGGTAAAATAAATTGATTTTGTGAAGATTTTTAACGGAAAATGAATTCCGTCGAAAATGGATTAATAAAATAAATGTAAAAGAAATTGATTTTGAGAAGATTTTTAACGGAAAATGGTTTCCGTGGAAGATTTTTGATGGAAAATGAATTCCTTCGAAAACGGATGAATAAAATAAATGCAAAAGAAATTGATTTTGTGAAGTTTTTCGACGGAAAATGGATTCCGTCGTAGATTTTTGACGGAAAATGAATTCCGTCGAAAATGGATGAATAAAATAAATGCATAAGAAATTGATTTTATGAAGTTTTTCGATGAAAAATGGATTCCGTCGAACATTTTTGACGAAAAATGTATTCCGTCGAAAACAGATGAATAAAATAAATGCAAAAGAAATTGATTTTGTGAATTTTTTGGACGGAAAACAAATTCCGTCGAAAACGGATGAATAAAATAAATGCGAAAGAAATTGTTTTTGTGAAGATTTTTGACGGAAAATTGATTCCGTCGAAGATTTTTGACGGAAAATGAATTCCATCGAAAACGGATGAATAAAATAAATGCAAAAGAAATTGATTTTGTGAAGTTTTTCGACGGAAAATGGATTCGGTCGAAGATTTTTTACGGAAAATGTATTCCGTCGAAAACGGATGAATAAATAAATGCAAAACAAATTGATTTTGTGATGTTTTTCGACGGAAAAAGAATTGCGTCGAAAACGGATTAATAAAATAAATGCAAAAGAAATTGATTTTTTGAAGTTTTTCGACGGAAAATGAATTTCGTAGAAGATTTTTGATGGAAAATGGATTCCGTCGAAGATTTTTGACAGAAAATGAATTCCGTCGAAAACGGATGAATAAAATAAATGCAAAAGAAATTGATTTTGTGAAGTTTTTCGACGGAAAATAGATTCCGTCGAAGATTTTTGACGGAAAATGAATTCCGTCGAAAATGGATGAATAAAATAAATGCAAAAGAAATTGATTTTATGAAGTTTTTCGACGAAAAAAGGATTCCGTTGAAGATTTTTGACGAAAAATGTTTTCCGTCGAAAACGGATTAATAAAATAAATGCAAAAGAAATTGATTTTGTGAAGATTTTTGACGGAAAATGAATTCCGTCGAAAACGGATGAATAAAATAAATGCAAAAGAAATTGATTTTGCGAAGTTTTTCGACGGAAAATGGATTCCGTCGAAGATTTTTGACAGAAAATGAATTCCGTCGAAAATGGATGAATAAAATAAATGCAATAGAAATTGATTTGATGAAGTTTTTCGACGAAAAATGGATTCTGTCGAAGACTTTTGACGAAAAATGTATTCCGTCGAAAACGGATGACTAAAATAAATGCAAAAGAAATTGATTTTGTGAAATTTTTCGACGGAAAAAGGATTTCGTCGAAAACGGATTAATAAAATAAATGCAAAGAAAATTGATTTTGTGAGTTTTTCGACGCAAAATGGATTCCGTCGAAGATTTTTGACGGAAAATGTATTCCGTCGAAAATGGATGAATTAAATTAATGCAAAAGAAATTTATTTTGTGAAGTTTTTCGATGGAAAATGAATTCCGTCGAAAATGGATGAATAAAATAAATGCAAAAGAAATTGATATTGTGAAATTTTTCGATGGAATACGGATTCCGTCGAAAATGGATGAATAAAATAAATGCAAAAGAAATTGATGTTATGAAGTTTTTCGACGGAAAATGGATTCCGTCGAAGACTTTTGACGGAAAATGAATTCCGTCGAAAACGGATGAATAAAATAAATGCAAAAGAAATTGATTTTGTGAAGTTTTTCGACAAAAAATGGATTCCGTAGAACATTTTTGACGGAAAATGGATTCCATCGAAAACGGATGAATAAAATAAATGCAAAAGAAATTGATTTTGAGAAGTTTTTCGACGGAAAATGGATTCCGTCGAAGATTTTTGACGGAAAATGAATTCCGTCGAAAATGGATGAATAAAATAAATGCAAAAGAAATTGATTATGTGAAGTTTTTCGACGGAAAATGGATTCCGTCGACGATTTTTGACGGAAAATGAATTCCGTCGAAAATGGATGAATAAAATAAATGCAAAAGAAATTGATTTTGTGAAGTTTTTCGACGGAAAATGGATTCCGTCGAAGATTTTGGACGGAAAATGAATTCCGTCGAAAATGGATGAATAAAATAAATGCAAAAGAAATTGATTTTACGAAGTTTTTCGATGAAAAATGGATTCCCTCGAAGATTTTTGACGAAAAATGTATTCCGTCGAAAATGGATGAATAAAATAAATGCAAAAGAAATTGATTTTGTGAAGTTTTTCGACGGAAAAAGAATTTCGTCGAAAATGGATTAATAAAATAAATGCAAAAGAAATTGATTTTGTGAAGTTTTTAGACGGAAAATGGATTCCGTCGAAGATTTTGATGGAAAATGAATTCCGTCGAAAATGGATAAATAAAATAAATGCAAAAGAAATTGATTTTGTGAAGTTTTTCGACGGAAAATGGATTCCGCGAAGATTTTTGACGGAAAATGAATTCCGTCGAAAATGGATGAATAAAATAAATGCAAAAGAAATTGATTTTGTGAATTTTTTCGACGGAAAATAGATGCCGTCGAAGATTTTTGAAGGAAAATGAATTTCGTCGAAAATGGATGAATAAAATAAATGCAAAAGAAATTGATTTTATGAAGTTTATCGAGAAATGGATTCCGTCGAAGATTTTTGACGAAAAATGTATTCCGTCGAAAACGGATTAATAAAATAAATGCAAAAGAAATTGATTTTGTGATGATTTTTGACGGAAAATGAATTCCGTCGAAAACGGATGAATAAAATAAATGCAAAAGAAATTGATTTTGTGAAGTTTTTCGACGGAAAATGGATTCCGACGAAGATTTTTGACGGAAAATGTATTCCGTCCAAAATGGATGAATAAAATAAATGCAAAAGAAATTGATTTTATGAAGTTTTTTGACGGAAAATGGATTTCGTCGAAGATTTTGGACGGAAAATGAATTCCGTCGAAAATGGATGAATAAAATAAATGCAAAAGAAATTGATTTTGTAAGTTTTTCGACGGAAAATGGATTCCGTCGAAGATTTTTGACGAAAAATGTATTCCGTCGAAAATGGATGAATTAAATTAATGCAAAAGAAATTTATTTTGTGAAGTTTTTCGACGGAAAATTAATTCCGTCGAAAATGGATGAATAAAATAAATGCAAAAGAAATTGATTTGTGAAATTTTTCGATGGAAAAATGAATTCCGTCGAAAATGGATGAATAAAATAAATGCAAAAGAAATTGATTTTATGAAGTTTTTCGACGAAAAAAGGATTCCGTTGAAGATTTTTGACGAAAAATGTTTTCCGTCGAAAACGGATTAATAAAATAAATGCAAAAGAAATTGATTTTGTGAAGATTTTTGACGGAAAATGAATTCCGTCGAAAACGGATGAATAAAATAAATGCAAAAGAAATTGATTTTGTGAAGTTTTTCGACGGAAAATGGATTCCGTCGAAGATTTTTGACGGAAAATGAATTCCGTCGAAAATGGATGAATAAAATAAATGCAATAGAAATTGATTTGATGAAGTTTTTCGACGAAAAATGGATTCTGTCGAAGATTTTTGATGAAAAATGTATTCCGTCGAAAACGGATGACTAAAATAAATGCAAAAGAAATTGATTTTGTGAAGTTTTTCGACGGAAAATGGATTTCGTCGAAAACGGATTAATAAAATAAATGCAAAGAAAATTGATTTTGTGAGTTTTTCGACGCAAAATGGATTCCGTCGAAGATTTTTGACGGAAAATGTATTCCGTCGAAAATGGATGAATTAAATTAATGCAAAAGAAATTTATTTTGTGAAGTTTTTCGATGGAAAATGAATTCCGTCGAAAATGGATGAATAAAATAAATGCAAAAGAAATTGATGTTATGAAATAAAATAAATTTTTCGACGGAAAATGGATTCCGTCGAAGACTTTTGACGGAAAATGAATTCCGTCGAAAATGGATGAATAAAATAAATGCAAAAGAAATTGATTATGTGAAGTTTTTCGACGGAAAATGGATTCCGTCGACGATTTTTGACGGAAAATGAATTCCGTCGAAAATGGATGAATAAAATAAATGCAAAAGAAATTGATTTTGAGAAGTTTTTCGAAGGTAAATGGATTCCGTCGAAGATTTTTGACGGAAAATGAATTCCGTCGAAAATGGATGAATAAAATAAATGCAAAAGAAATTGATTATGTGAAGTTTTTCGACGGAAAATGGATTCCGTCGAAATTGATTTTTGACGGAAAATGAATTCCGTCGAAAATGGATGAATAAAATAAATGCAAAAGAAATTGATTTTGTGAAGTTTTTCGACGGAAAATGGATTCCGTCGAAGATTTTTGGACGGAAAATGAATTCCGTCGAAAATGGATGAATAAAATAAATGCAAAAGAAATTGATTTTACGAAGTTTTTCGATGAAAAATGGATTCCGTCGAAGATTTTTGACGAAAAATGTATTCCGTCGAAAATGGATGAATAAAATAAATGCAAAAGAAATTGATTTTGTGAAGTTTTTCGACGGAAAAAAAATGAATTTCGTCGAAAATGGATTAATAAAATAAATGCAAAAGAAATTGATTTTGTGAAGTTTTTAGACGGAAAATGGATTCCGTCGAAGATTTTGGATGGAAAATGAATTCCGTCGAAAATGGATGAATAAAATAAATGCAAAAGAAATTGATTTTACGAAGTTTTTCGATGAAAAATGGATTCCGTCGAAGATTTTTGACGAAAAATGTATTCCGTCGAAAATGGATGAATAAAATAAATGCAAAAGAAATTGATTTTGTGAAGTTTTTCGACGGAAAAAGAATTTCGTCGAAAATGGATTAATAAAATAAATGCAAAAGAAATTGATTTTGTGAAGTTTTTAGACGGAAAATGGATTCCGTCGAAGATTTTGGATGGAAAATGAATTCCGTCGAAAATGGATGAATAAAATAAATGCAAAAGAAATTGATTTTGTGAAGTTTTTCGACGGAAATTGGATTCCGTCGAAGATTTTTGACGAAAAATGAATTCCGTCGAAAATGGATAAATAAAATAAATGCAAAAGAAAATGATTTTGTGAATTTTTTCGACGGAAAATAGATGCCGTCGAAGATTTTTGAAGGAAAATGAATTTCGTTGAAAATGGATGAATAAAATAAATGCAAAAGAAATTGATTTTATGAAGTTTATCGACGAAAAATGGATTCCGTCGAAGTTTTTGGACGAAAAATGTATTCCGTCGAAAACGGATTAATAAAATAAATGCAAAAGAAATTGATTTTGTGATGATTTTTGACGGAAAATGAATTCCGTCGAAAACGGATGAATAAAATAAATGCAAAAGAAATTGATTTTGTGAAGTTTTTCGACGGAAAATGGATTCCGACGAAGATTTTTGACGGAAAATGAATTCCGTCGAAAATGGATGAATAAAATAAATGCAAAAGAAATTGATTTTATGAAGTTTTTCGACAAAAAATGGATTCCGTCGAAAGCGGATGACTAAAATAAATACAAAAGAAATTGATTTTGTGAAGTTTTTCGACGGAAAAAGAATTTCGTCGAAAACGGATTAATAAAATAAATGCAAAAGAAATTGATTTTGTAAGTTTTTCGACGAAAAATGGATTCCGTAGTAGATTTTTGACGAAAATAGTATTCCGTCGAAAATGGATGAATTAAATTAATGCAAAAGTAATTTATTTTGTGAAGTTTTTCGACGGAAAATTAATTCCGTCGAAAATGGATAAATAAAATAAATGCAAAAGAAATTGATATTGTGAAATTTTTCGATGGAAAATGAATTCCGTCGAAAATGGATGAATAAAATAAATGCAAAAGAAATTGATTTTATGAAGTTTTTCGACGAAAAAAGGATTCCGTCGAAGATTTTTGACTAAAAATGTTTTCCGTCGAAAACGGATTAATAAAATAAATGCAAAAGTTATTGATTTTGTGAAGATTTTTGACGGAAAATGAATTCCGTCGAAAACGGATGAATAAAATAAATGCAAAAGAAATTGATTTTGCGAAGTTTTTCGACGGAAAATAGATTCCGTCGAAGATTTTTGACAGAAAATGGATTCCGTCGAAAATGGATGAATAAAATAAATGCAATAGAAATTGATTTGATGAAGTTTTTCGACGAAAAATGGATTCTGTCGAAGACTTTTGATGAAAAATGTATTCCGTCGAAAACGGATGACTAAAATAAATGCAAAAGAAATTGATTTTGTGAAATTTTTCGACGGAAAATGGATTTCGTCGAAAACGGATTAATAAAATAAATGCAAAGAAAATTGATTTTGTGAGTTTTTCGACGCAAAATGGATTCCGTCGAAGATTTTTGACGGAAAATGTATTCCGTCGAAAATGGATGAATTAAATTAATGCAAAAGAAATTTATTTTGTGAAGTTTTTCGATGGAAAATGAATTCCGTCGAAAATGGATGAATAAAATAAATGCAAAAGAAATTGATGTTATGAAGTTTTTCGACGGAAAATGGATTCCGTCGAAGACTTTTGACGGAAAATGAATTCCGTCGAAAATGGATGAATAAAATAAATGCAAAAGAAATTGATTATGTGAAGTTTTTCGACGGAAAATGGATTCCGTCGACGATTTTGGACGGAAAATGAATTCCGTCGAAAATGGATGAATAAAATAAATGCAAAAGAAATTGATTTTGAGAAGTTTTTCGAAGGTAAATGGATTCCGTCGAAGATTTTTGACGGAAAATGAATTCCGTCGAAAATGGATGAATAAAATAAATGCAAAAGAAATTGATTATGTGAAGTTTTTCGACGGAAAATGGATTCCGTCGACGATTTTTGACGGAAAATGAATTCCGTCGAAAATGGATGAATAAAATAAATGCAAAAGAAATTGATTTTGTGAAGTTTTTCGACGGAAAATGGATTCCGTCGAAGATTTTGGACGGAAAATGAATTCCGTCGAAAATGGATGAATAAAATAAATGCAAAAGAAATTGATTTTACGAAGTTTTTCGATGAAAATTGGATTCCGTCGAAGATTTTTGACGAAAAATGTATTCCGTCGAAAATGGATGAATAAAATAAATGCAAAAGAAATTGATTTTGTGAAGTTTTTCGACGGAAAAAGAATTTCGTCGAAAATGGATTAATAAAATAAATGCAAAAGAAATTGATTTTGTGAAGTTTTTAGACGGAAAATGGATTCCGTCGAAGATTTTGGATGGAAAATGAATTCCGTCGAAAATGGATGAATAAAATAAATGCAAAAGAAATTGATTTTACGAAGTTTTTCGATGAAAAATGGATTCCGTCGAAGATTTTTGACGAAAAATGTATTCCGTCGAAAATGGATGAATAAAATAAATGCAAAAGAAATTGATTTTGTGAAGTTTTTCGACGGAAAAAGAATTTCGTCGAAAATGGATTAATAAAATAAATGCAAAAGAAATTGATTTTGTGAAGTTTTTAGACGGAAAATGGATTCCGTCGAAGATTTTGGATGGAAAATGAATTCCGTCGAAAATGGATGAATAAAATAAATGCAAAAGAAATTGATTTTGTGAAGTTTTTCGACGGAAATTGGATTCCGTCGAAGATTTTTGACAGAAAATGAATTCCGTCGAAAATGGATAAATAAAATAAATGCAAAAGAAAATGATTTTGTGAATTTTTTCGACGGAAAATAGATGCCGTCGAAGATTTTTGAAGGAAAATGAATTTCGTTGAAAATGGATGAATAAAATAAATGCAAAAGAAATTGATTTTGTGAAGTTTATCGACGAGAAATGGATTCTGTCGAAGTTTTTTGACGAAAAATGTATTCCGTCGAAAACGGATTAATAAAATAAATGCAAAAGAAATTGATTTTGTGATGATTTTTGACGGAAAATGAATTCCGTCGAAAACGGATGAATAAAATAAATGCAAAAGAAATTGATTTTGTGAAGTTTTTCGACGAAAAATGGATTCCGACGAAGATTTTTGACGGAAAATGAATTCCGTCGAAAATGGATGAATAAAATAAATGCAAAAGAAATTGATTTTATGAAGTTTTTCGACAAAAAATGGATTCCGTCGAAAGCGGATGACTAAAATAAATACAAAAGAAATTGATTTTGTGAAGTTTTTCGACGGAAAAAGAATTTCGTCCAAAACAGATTAATAAAATAAATACGAAGGAAATTGATTTTGTAAGTTTTTCGATGGAAAATGGATTCCGTCGAAGATTTTTGACGGAAAATGTATCCTGTCGAAAATGGATGAATTAAATTAATGCAAAAGAAATTTATTTTGTGAAGTTTTTCGATGGAAAATTAATTCCGTCGAAAATGGATGAATAAAATAAATGCAAAAGAAATTGATATTGTGAAATTTTTCGATGGAAAACGGATTCCGTCGAAAATGGATGAATAAAATAAATGCAAAAGAAATTGATTTTATGAATTTTTTCGACGAAAAATGGATTCCGTCGAAGATTTTTGACGGAAAACGAATTCCGTTGAAAATGGATGAATAAAATAAATGCAAAAGAAATTGATTTTATAAATTTTTCGACGAAAAATGGATTCCGTTGAAGATTTTTGACGGAAAATGAATTCCGTCGAAAATGGATGAATAAAATAAATGCAAAAGAAATTGATTTTGTGAAGTTTTTCGACGAAAAATGGATTCCGTATAAGATTTTTGACAGAAAATGGATTCTGTCGAAGATTTTTGACGAAAAATGTATTCTGTCGAAAACGGATGACTAAAATAGATGCAAAAGAAATTGCTTTTGTGAAGTTTTTCGACTGAAAAATAATTTCGTCGAAAACGGATTAATAAAATAAATGCAAAGGAAATTGATTTTGTGAGTTTTTCGACGGAAAATGGATTACGTCGAAGATTTTTGACGGAAAATGTATTCCGTCGAAAATGGATGAATTAAACTAATGCAAAAGAAATATATTTTGTGAAGTTTTTCGACGGAAAATGAATTCTGTCGAAAATGGATGAATAAAATAAATGCAAAAGAAATTGATTTTGTGAAGTTTTTCGACAGAAAATGGATTCTGTAGAAGATTTTTGACGGAAAATAGATTCCGTAGAAGATTTTTGACGGAAAATGAATTCCATCGAAAACGGATGAATAAAATAAATGCAAAAGAAATTGATTTTGTGAAGTTTTTCAACAGAAAATGGATTTCGTCGAAGATTTTGGACGGAAAATGAATTCCGACGAAAATGGATGAATAAAATAAATACAAAAGAAATTGATTATGTCAAGTTTTTCGACGGAAAATGGATTCCGTCGAAGATTTTGACGGAAAATGAATTCCGTCGAAAATGGATGAATAAAATAAATGCAAAAGAAATTGATTTTGTGAAGTTTTTCGACGGAAAATTTTTTTTTGACGGAAAATGAATTCCGTCAAAAATGGATGAATAAAATAAATGCAAAAGAAATTGATTTTATGACGTTTTTCGAAGAAAAATGGATTCCGTCGAAGATTTTTGACGAAAAATGTATTCCGTCGAAAACGGATGAATAAAATAAATGCAAAAGAAATTGATTTTGTGAAGATTTTTGACGGAAAATGAATTCCGTCGAAAATGGATGAATAAAATAAATGCAAAAGAAATTGATTTTGTGAAGTTTTTCGACGGAAAAAGAATTTCGTCGAAAATGGATTAATAAAATAAATGCAAAAGAAATTGATTTTGTGAAGTTTTTAGACGGAAAATGGATTCCGTCGAAATTTTTTGATGGAAAATGAATTCCGTCGAAAATGGATGAAAAAAAGAAATGCAAAAGAAATTGATTTTGTGAAGTTTTTCGATGGAAAATGGATTCCGTCGAAGATTTTTGATGGAAAATGAATTCCGTCGAAAATGGATGAATAAAATAAATGCAAAAGAAATTGATTTTGTGAATTTTTTCGACGGAAAATATATGTCGTCGAAGATTTTTGACGGAAAATGAATTCCGTCGAAAATGGATGAATAAAATAAATGCAAAAGAAATTGATTTTATGAAGTTTATCGACGAAAAATGGATTCCGTCGAAGAATTTTGACGAAAAATGTATTCCGTAGAAAACGGATTAATAAAATAAATGCAAAAGAAATTGATTTTGTGATGATTTTTGACGGAAAATGAATTCCGTCGAAAACGGATGAATAAAATAATTGCAAAAGAAATTGATTTTGTGAAGTTTTTGGACGGAAAAAGAATTTCGTCGAAAACAGATTAATAAAATAAATACAAAGGAAATTGATTTTGTAAGTTTTTCGACGGAAAATGGATTCCGACGAAGATTTTTGACGGAAAATGTATTCCGTAAAAAATGGATGAATTAAATTAATGCAAAAGAAATTGATTTTGTGAAGTTTTTCGACGGAAAAAGAATTTCGTCGAAAACAGATTAATAAAATAAATACAAAGGAATTTGATTTTGTAAGTTTTTCGACGGAAAATGGTTTCCGTCGAAGATTTTTGACGGAAAATGTATTCCGTCGAAAATGGATGAATTAAATTAATGCAAAAGAAATTTATTTTGTGAAGTTTTTCGACGGAAAATTAATTCCGTCGAAAATGGATGAATAAAATAAATGCAAAAGAAATTGATATTGTGAAATTTTTAGATGGAAAACGGATTCCGTCGAAAATGGATGAATAAAATAAATGCAAAAGAAATTGATTTTATGAAGTTTTTCGACGAATTACGTCGAACATTTTTGACGGAAAATGAATTCCGTTGAAAATGGATGAATACAATAAATGCAAAAGAAATTTATTTTATGAAGTTTATCGACGAAAAATGGATTCCGTTGAAGATTTTTGACGTAAAATGTATTACGTCGAAAACGGATGAATAAAATAAATGCAAAAGAAATTGATTTTGTGAAGTTTTTCGACAGAAAATGGATTCCGTAGAAGATTTTTGACGGAAAATAGATTCCGTAGAAGATTTTTGACGGAAAATGAATTCCATCGAAAACGGATGAATAAAATAAATGCAAAAGAAATTGATTTTGTGAAGTTTTTCAACAGAAAATGGATTTCGTCGAAGATTTTGGACGGAAAATGAATTCCGACGAAAATGGATGAATAAAATAAATACAAAAGAAATTGATTATGTCAAGTTTTTCGACGGAAAATGGATTCCGTCGAAGATTTTGGACGGAAAATGAATTCCGTCGAAAATGGATGAATAAAATAAATGCAAAAGAAATTGATTTTGTGAAGTTTTTCGACGGAAAATAGATTCCGTCGAAGATTTTTGACGGAAAATGAATTCCGTCAAAAATGGATGAATAAAATAAATGCAAAAGAAATTGATTTTATGACGTTTTTCGAAGAAAAATGGATTCCGTCGAAGATTTTTGACGAAAAATGTATTCCGTCGAAAACGGATGAATAAAATAAATGCAAAAGAAATTGATTTTGTGAAGATTTTTGACGGAAAATGAATTCCGTCGAAAATGGATGAATAAAATAAATGCAAAAGAAATTGATTTTGTGAAGTTTTTCGACGGAAAAAGAATTTCGTCGAAAATGGATTAATAAAATAAATGCAAAAGAAATTGATTTTGTGAACTTTTTAGACGGAAAATGGATTCCGTCGAAATTTTTTGATGGAAAATGAATTCCGTCGAAAATGGATGAAAAAAAGAAATGCAAAAGAAATTGATTTTGTGAAGTTTTTCGACGGAAAATGGATTCCGTCGAAGATTTTTGATGGAAAATGAATTCCGTCGAAAATGGATGAATAAAATAAATGCAAAAGAAATTGATTTTGTGAATTTTTTCGACGGAAAATATATGTCGTCGAAGATTTTTGACGGAAAATGAATTGCGTCGAAAATGGATGAATAAAATAAATGTAAAAGAAATTGATTTTATGAAGTTTATCGACGAAAAATGGATTCCGTCGAAGATTTTTGACGAAAAATGTATTCCGTAGAAAACGGATTAATAAAATAAATGCAAAAGAAATTGATTTTGTGATGATTTTTGACGGAAAATGAATTCCGTCGAAAACGGATGAATAAAATAATTGCAAAAGAAATTGATTTTGTGAAGTTTTTGGACGGAAAAAGAATTTTGTCGAAAACAGATTAATAAAATAAATGCAAAAGAAATTGATTATGTGAAGATTCCGTCGAAGATTTTTGACGGAAAATGAATTCCGTCGAAAATGGATGAATAAAATAAATGCAAAAGAAATTGATTTTGTGATGTTTTTCGACGGAAAAAGAATTTCGTCGAAAACAGATTAATAAAATAAATACAAAGGAATTTGATTTTGTAAGTTTTTCGACGGAAAATGGTTTCCGTCGAAGATTTTTGACGGAAAATGTATTCCGTCGAAAATGGATGAATTAAATTAATGCAAAAGAAATTTATTTTGTGAAGTTTTTCGACGGAAAATTAATTCCGTCGAAAATGGATGAATAAAATAAATGCAAAAGAAATTGATATTGTGAAATTTTTAGATGGAAAACGGATTCCGTCGAAAATGGATGAATAAAATAAATGCAAAAGAAATTGATTTTATGATAGTTTTTCGACGAATTACGTCGAAGATTTTTGACGGAAAATGAATTCCGTTGAAAATGGATGAATACAATAAATGCAAAAGAAATTTATTTTATGAAGTTTATCGACGAAAAATGGATTCCGTTGAAGATTTTTGACGTAAAATGTGTTACGTCGAAAACGGATGAATAAAATAAATGCAAAAGAAATTGATTTTGTGATTTTTTCGACGGAAAATGGATTCTGTAGAAGATTTTTGACGGAAAATAGATTCCGTAGAATATTTTTGACGGAAAATGAATACCGTCGAAAATGGATAAATAAAATAAATGCAAAAGAAATTGATTTTGTGAAGTTTTTCAACAGAAAATGGATTTCGTCGAAGATTTTTGACGGAAAATGAATTCCGACGAAAATGGATGAATAAAATAAATACAAAAGAAATTGATTATGTCAAGTTTTTCGACGGAAAATGGATTCCGTCGAAGATTTTGGACGGAAAATGAATTCCGTCGAAAATGGATGAATAAAATAAATGCAAATGAAATTGATTTTGTGAAGTTTTTCGACGGAAAATAGATTCCGTCGAAGATTTTTGACGGAAAATGAATTCCGTCAAAAATGGATGAATAAAATAAATGCAAAAGAAATTGATTTTATGACGTTTTTCGAAGAAAAATGGATTCCGTCGAAGATTTTTGACGAAAAATGTATTCCGTCGAAAACGGATGAATAAAATAAATGCAAAAGAAATTGATTTTGTGAAGATTTTTGACGGAAAATGAATTCCGTCGAAAATGGATGAATAAAATAAATGCAAAAGAAATTGATTTTGTGAAGTTTTTCGACGGAAAAAGAATTTCGTCGAAAATGGATTAATAAAATAAATGCAAAAGAAATTGATTTTGTGAAGTTTTTAGACGGAAAATGGATTCCGTCGAAATTTTTTGATGGAAAATGAATTCCGTCGAAAATGGATGAAAAAAAGAAATGCAAAAGAAATTGATTTTGTGAAGTTTTTCGACGGAAAATGGATTCCGTCGAAGATTTTTGATGGAAAATGAATTCCGTCGAAAATGGATGAATAAAATAAATGCAAAAGAAATTGATTTTGTGAATTTTTTCGACGGAAAATATATGTCGTCGAAGATTTTTGACGGAAAATGAATTCCGTCGAAAATGGATGAATGAAATAAATGCAAAAGAAATTGATTTTATGAAGTTTTTCGACAAAAAATGGATTCCGTCGAAAGCGGATGACTAAAATAAATACAAAAGAAATTGATTTTGTGAAGTTTTTCGGCGGAAAAAGAATTTCGTCGAAAACGGATTAATAAAATAAATACGAAGGAAATTGATTTTGTAAGTTTTTCGACGGAAAATGGATTCCGTCGAAGATTTTTGACGGAAAATGTATTCCGTCGAAAATGGATGAATTAAATTAATGCAAAAGAAATTTATTTTGTGAAGTTTTTCGATGGAAAATTAATTCCGTCGAAAATGGATGAATAAAATAAATGCAAAAGAAATTGATATTGTGAAATTTTTAGATGGAAAACGGATTCCGTCGAAAATGGATGAATAAAATAAATGCAAAAGAAATTGATTTTATGAAGTTTTTCGACGAATTACGTCGAACATTTTTGACGGAAAATGAATTCCGTTGAAAATGGATGAATACAATAAATGCAAAAGAAATTTATTTTATGAAGTTTATCGACGAAAAATGGATTCCGTTGAAGATTTTTGACGTAAAATGTGTTACGTCGAAAACGGATGAATAAAATAAATGCAAAAGAAATTGATTTTGTGAAGTTTTTCGACAGAAAATGGATTCCGTAGAAGATTTTTGACGGAAAATAGATTCCGTAGAATATTTTTGACGGAAAATGAATTCCATCGAAAACGGATGAATAAAATAAATGCAAAAGAAATTGATTTTGTGAAGTTTTTCAACAGAAAATGGATTTCGTCGAAGATTTTGGACGGAAAATGAATTCCGACGAAAATGGATGAATAAAATAAATACAAAAGAAATTGATTATGTCAAGTTTTTCGACGGAAAATGGATTCCGTCGAAGATTTTGGACGGAAAATGAATTCCGTCGAAAATGGATGAATAAAATAAATGCAAATGAAATTGATTTTGTGAAGTTTTTCGACGGAAAATAGATTCCGTCGAAGATTTTTGACGGAAAATGAATTCCGTCAAAAATGGATGAATAAAATAAATGCAAAAGAAATTGATTTTATGACGTTTTTCGAAGAAAAATGGATTCCGTCGAAGATTTTTGACGAAAAATGTATTCCGTCGAAAACGGATGAATAAAATAAATGCAAAAGAAATTGATTTTGTGAAGATTTTTGACGGAAAATGAATTCCGTCGAAAATGGATGAATAAAATAAATGCAAAAGAAATTGATTTTGTGAAGTTTTTCGACGGAAAAAGAATTTCGTCGAAAATGGATTAATAAAATAAATGCAAAAGAAATTGATTTTGTGAAGTTTTTAGACGGAAAATGGATTCCGTCGAAATTTTTTGATGGAAAATGAATTCCGTCGAAAATGGATGAAAAAAAGAAATGCAAAAGAAATTGATTTTGTGAAGTTTTTCGACGGAAAATGGATTCCGTCGAAGATTTTTGATGGAAAAAGAATTCCGTCGAAAATGGATGAATAAAATAAATGCAAAAGAAATTGATTTTGTGAATTTTTTCGACGGAAAATATATGTCGTCGAAGATTTTCGAAGGAAAATGAATTCCGTTGAAAATGGATGAATAAAATAAATGCAAAAGAAATTGATTTTGTGAATTTTTTCGACGGAAAATATATGCCGTCGAAGATTTTGGACGGAAAATGAATTCCGTCGAAAATGGATGAATAAAATAAATGCAAAAGAAATTGATTTTATGAAGTTTATCGACGAAAAATGGATTCCGTCGAAGATTTTTGACGAAAAATGTATTCCGTAGAAAACGGATTAATAAAATAAATGCAAAAGTAATTGATTTTGTGAAGATTCCGTTGGATTTTTGACGAAAAATGAATTCCGTCGAAAACGGACGAATAAAATAATTGCAAAAGAAATTGATTTTGTGAAGTTTTTGGATGGAAAAAGAATTTCGTCGAAAACAGATTAATAAAATAAATACAAAGGAAATTGATTTTGTAAGTTTTTCGACGGAAAATGGATTCCGACGAAGATTTTTGACGGAAAATGTATTCCGTCAAAAATGGATGAATTAAATTAATGCAAAAGAAATTGATTTTGTGAAGTTTTTCGATGGAAAAAGAATTTCGTCGAAAACAAATTAATAAAATAAATACAAAGGAAATTGATTTTGTAAGTTTTTAGACGGAAAATGGTTTCCGTCGAAGATTTTTGGCGAAAAATGTATTCCGTCGAAAATGGATGAATTAAATTAATGCAAAAGAAATTTATTTTGTGATGTTTTTCGACGGAAAACGGATTCCGTCGAAAATGGATGAATAAAATAAATGCAAAAGAAATTGATTTTATGAAGTTTTTCGACGAATTCCGTCGAAGATTTTTGACGGAAAATGAATTCTGTTGAAAATGGATGAATACAATAAATGCAAAAGAAATTTATTTTATGAAGTTTATCGACGAAAAATGGATTCCGTCGAAGATTTTTGACGAAAAATGTATTCTGTCGAAAACGGATGAATAAAATAAATGCAAAAGAAATTGATTTTGTGTAGTTTTTCGTCGGAAAATGGATTCCGTAGTTGATTTTTGACGGAAAATGGATTCCGTCGAAGATTTTTGACGAAAAATGTATTCCGTCGAAAACGGATGACTAAAATAGATGCAAAAGAAATTGATTTTGGGAAGTTTTTCGACGGAAAATGGATTCCGTCAAAGATTTTTGACGGAAAATGAATTCCAACGAAAACGGATGAATAAAATAAATGCAAAAGAAATTGATTTTGTGAAGTTTTTCGACGAAAAATGGATTCCGTCGAAGATTTTTGACGGAAAATTTTTGACGTAAAAAGAATTCCGTCGAAAATGGATGAATATAATAAATGCAAAAGAAGTTGATTTTATAAAGTTT
>JAVKPL010005827.1:0-24326 GCA_032173675.1 Gastrolobium villosum | reverse complement strand
CTGTTTATGTTGTGCATGTTCTTCAACTAGTACGTATTGCTGGCCTGATTTTCATTTTATATGTTACCTCCCTGGCAAGGACTTAAAGCAGGAACCAAGAAACAGAAGTATGAGAAAATCAGTGAAAAAAAGGTTTACTACCTCGATTGAGGATGGTTTTGTCTTTCTCTCTTATTATTCACTTCCTTCAATGCATGCTGTGCACTACTGTGAATTGGGCTGATAATTTATTGCTTATTCCAGGCCTTGTGTCGAGGTTATCCAACAGAATTTAATTATTACTTTCATTACTGCCGCTCATTAAGGTTTGATGACCACCAGATATGCTTACCTAGAAAAGAATATTCCGTGACCTGTTTCTTCGTGAAGGTTTGAAATTATTCTCATATATAAAGCATCCCTTTTGTCTCGTCCTCAAGTTTCTCATGTGTATGTTTTCTGGTATAAATCTATTTGGATTGTGAAAGAACCATGCTTGTATTTGCTCATCACATTTGGAGTTGGACAGGATTCCAGTTTGATTACGTGTTCGTGGACCATCTGGAGATCTGAGCAATCACAGCTAGCTACTGATAAACGCGTGCCTTTGTATGTGGTTTTCTTTTCTTCCAATTTTTACCTTTAGGATCTTTGTAGTAGAAATGGATAGAATTCTTTTTTTTTTTTTTTTTTTAAAAGTGAAATGGAGTCAGATTTCTGAGATGCTTGTTTTCAGGTCCTGCGTGTGGACTGCATCTGGAGATACTGCACCCTATGACTAATGATGATGAGACAGACAGGTAGTTTTTTCTTTCATTTTGTCATTCAAGTTTGGTCAAATAATGCCCAAGTGTATACTTTGCTTAGTATGTAGATTGTTAACCCATGTATTATCTAGCTTACTGTCCTTGGTGTGAACAAAACTTTTCTTTCTCATATTTTCTCAATTTGAATATTTTTTCTTCAAAAATAATTATTGTTTAGCTGTCTCCTATTTGTTGCTGTTCCTCTGATATTGTCTCTACTTTTCAACTATGTAGCACTAAACTTGAAGTGTCAGTGTTGGAGACTCTGACATGCTCCGACACGTGGTCAACATTTTTGTCACGTTGACCAATTCGACCGTGTCCGACACGGTCAAATGGCATTTTTGTAATAAAATTATAATTTTTAAAATGTTAAAATATATTAATAAAATTATAATTTTGAAAAAATTAAAAAACATTTAACAAGAAGTTAAAATCAGTGTTTTTATTTTTATTTTCCTTCTCTCTAATAACTAAACCCATGACCAAAGAGACATCGACAACCCATTTTTCTTCTCTCTAATAACAAAACCCTAAGTCCCTAAGCCAAACGTTGGTGCGGCAGCCTGTGATACTTGCAACTACGACGGTGAGCAGCTGAGCGCAGCAGTTGCAACTTTTATGACAACCCATAGACAAGATCACAACCTTCTTTTCATTTGCATTTCCAAGTGATGAGCCCTTGGTTTCTTTGCTGGTTGCTCCAGGTTTATTATTTTCTGTTGCTCTGGTAACAATACACTTCATAAGAAGTAAGAACGACAACCCCCACCCCCACCCCCACCCCTTCAGGTTTATTTTCCGGACTTTCACTTTTGGATGTTCCTTCACTATTGTTCATACATTTTTATTTGTCACATCAATACGCTCTTTTTTTTTTTCGTTCTTTTTTCTGTAATCTATTATGCTTGCTAGTTGCTACAGGTTTATTATTCTGAAAAAAAAATTTATTCCGTAATTTTTTTTATCAGTTTAGTTTCATATTATTGCTAAATTATCGAATATTAAATGTAATGTAAACTATATAAATTAAAAATATTATTTGATATTAAAACATGTTCCAGCATGTCAAAATCCAGATTTTTTTAGAATTAACGTGGCGGAGTATTGTATGGTATCGTGTCAGCGATGTCGGTATCGGTGCTCTATAGCTTTTCAGCTACTCAATAATAGGTTTTCTACCAGCTTTTCTGTCTTATTTCCAAGTTTAATTGGTATCTGGTCAGCTCCAGAGCTTTCTGTTTCAATGTTTTTCTCCCTATCTTTTACAGGAGAGGAAGAAGGGCCACCTCCTGGTCTGGTTTCAGTGGATTCCTCAAGGAGAAGAATGTCAGGGCCCATTTTAAATTCTGTAAATATTTCAAAGCAGAAAAATCCAGTGACCAGTGATTCTGCTGTTGACAAGGACGCTATGGTGAGTTGTTTGGAGTGAATGGTCTTTTTCAAAACTCAGATTATTGTTGTTCTTCTGTAACTCAACTGACTATGAATGTAATGGTGATGTCAAAATATTCTACCAACACTAGTTTTACTCTTGCAAACTCAATATTTGCACCTTCTAATCATGCAGTTATCAAGTGCCAATATCTTGGGCCAGTCAAGTGGATCATCAAGGCGAGTTGCTGTTTCTAGTAGCCGAGATGCATTTGTTGATTCGGATCTTCGTACTCGTACTACCGATGCTAGCCCTGTAGCAGCCCACAGAATTTCAAGTGGGCAAAGAAGTTCACCAGTTGGATCTTCAGATCCCAAGAGAGGAGTATCATCTGGGAGAAATCCTTCTCATGTCAAGAATTATGAAACTACTGTCAAGGGCATTGAGGGTTTGCAATTAGAAAATGATGAGAGGGCCCATTATTAATTTCTCACCTTTTCATCTTGTAAATGTAAATTTGAGTTGACAGGCACCATAATAGTTGCTCATGTTACTAAGGTGAGCTGTGAAGAGACGTCGTTCTGAACTCAGGAATCTGGGCTTGTATTGTTAACTCATCCGCTCATACTGAAAAAGCTGCGAAGTTGAAAGAACTTGAGCCAAACCAGGGATTGTTCTTGTTGTAAAGCTCAGGTCTAAAGTGGCACTTATCGTCTGGCGGGGGAACCCCCAAGTTTTGTAACCTTTTCCTGTGAGTTATTTTCTTATTTACCAGATGCTTACAGTGTATCAAATACCAACAAAAAATATAATTTAGCCATTGTCCTCATGTTTTGTATAGGATTTCAAGTTTCTAAAATGTCTCTGGAGATTACTGTGGCATTAGGAGTATTTAAGGTTCGTGGAATGTTTCCACCTTGTGATGATTCTATAAAGTTTGAATGATCGTATTTCGTTAGTTATTCATAGTTGTTGTCTCTCAATAAACTTGTATCATTTTGTTACAATTCTTGGTATAGAGTTACCAAGAATCGTCCCAGAAAATAGACTTATAGAAGTGGAAAACATAAAGAAAAAGAACACCAGAATTCTATATTTGGTTCAGAAATTCTTTGTGAGAGAATTTCCTATATCCAAGTTGGCCTACTAGAGTTAAAAGTCCTCTAGCACACTATTATTCAGATAGCAAACTTACAAATATGTTCAGCAGTTGTAGTTAATAACAAATTACAACTACAACAAATACAAGCTAATAATAATGGGCCCTCTCATCATTTTCTAATTGCAAACAAAATGAAAATGTGATCTTCAACAACAGACTAGATACGTTAAGAAATTCAAATATTAATCGACAACAGGAAAAAAGAAACAGGAAAGACTTTACCATCTTCACAAGCCAGCACCTCCGTCTAGTGCTCCCAGCTCAGCTCCTTCACGAACTCTTGTTTACCGAAGAAAGATGTCTCCAAGATTCAAGTCTCCTTTAGTGTTGATTGAACCACACAAATCTGAACCGATTAAAAGATGTACCAAGGACCAAGAAACATTTTTCTCAACACAACCGAGATGAGATTCTCGATTTTTCTCTCTCACATTTGCCTCACAAACTCTTGAAGAAAACTCTAGCTTTTTTCTTTCATAGAGAACTCACGCAGAGAAGAAAGAAAATAGATGAGCATTTGAGAATAAAGTGAAGTAAGTAAAATCAAGTGCCACGATGTCACCATGTATATAAGTCATTAATTAACAACCATCACGTGAAAACAAAATAAACGTTGCGTTTCACTTGCAGTGTTGCAATTTAGCTAAAAAACAAGTATATGAAAAAACAATTGGGCCATAGGGACAAATAATATACTAAAGCCATTTGGCCCACAAACATATATTAAATGAGAGTAATTCCAAATGACAATATCATTCATAAACAAAAGGAATATAGCGTTGGTCTAAATGAATTCACACATACAGAATATTGCATGTTTATGAAAATATACATAACAAAACTCCACCTATTTACTAAACATAAAACAAAACAGAAATGCGCACCAGATTTTTCTGGCGTTTAACCCAAGGCCAATGCTATGCATGCAATTAGGCATGTTTTATTTTTAGCAAATTTAGAGTCTCCCTAAATTTACTAACAGGTACGGTCTTAGTTAAAATATCAGTAGGATTAATATTAGTTGATATTTTATTCACACTAACCTGACCATTACTCATTAATTCCCTTATGAAATGCAACCTAACATCTATATGTTTGGTCCTTTCATGGTATGCATCATTTTTGGACAAGTGTATGGCAGATTGAGAATCAGAAGATACCTTAGGTGAGTCCTTACCTAAACCTAACTCAGAGACAATTTCATGCAGCCACATTGCCTCCTTGATAGCTTTTGTGAGAGCCATATACTCTGCTTCAGTTGTGGAGAGTGCCACAAAATGTTGCAAGCTTGCTTTCCAGCTCACCACATTTCCTCCCACACAAAAAACAAAACCAGTTAGAGACCTTCTTTTGTCAAGATCAGCAGCATAATCAGAATCACAATAACCAGTAATATCAAAATTAATTAAGTTTTCAGCAGTATAATGAATGCACCAATCAACAGAGCCACTAAGGTATCTAAGCAACCATCTCACAGCATTCCAATGTTCCTTAGATGGTTTACTCATGTATCTACTTACTACACTAACACCATATGCAATATCAAGCCTAAAACCTATCATGGCATACATTAGGCATCCAACAATATTAGAATATGGAACATTGCACATAAAAGAAGCCTCATCCGAGGCTAACTCACCATCAACAGCCTTCAACTTGAAGTGACCAGCAAGAGGAACACTTACAGGTTTGGCCAGGTACATGTCAAAGGTCTTTAAGACTTTTTTCGCATACTCAGATTGAGAGAGAGTCAATTTCCTCTCAACTCTTGTCCTTGTAATATCCATGCCCAGTATCCTCTTGGCTGGACCAAGGAATTTCATCTCAAATTCTTTTTTCAACAATGATTTCAGATTATTAATGTCATTTATGTCCTTAGATGCAATTAACATGTCATCAACATATATCATCAAGTAGATAAAACAATCATCATGCAGCTGTTTGAAGTACACACAATGATCAAAACTACTCCTATTAAAATATTTGGACAAAACAAAATCATCAAATCTCTTATACCACTGCCTAGGGGCTTGTTTTAACCCATAAAGGAACCTTTTAAAAAGGCACACTTTGCTCCCTACCCCTTTTTTATAAATCCTTCGAGTTGCTCCATGAATATGAGCTCTTCAAGGCTGCCATGCAAGAAAGCAATCTTGACATCCATTTGTTCCAATTCTAAGTCATGAATTGCAACAACTGAAAGAATGAGCCTAATTGAAACATGTTTCACAACAGGGGAGAAGACTTCATTGTAATCAACCCCCTCAACTTGTGAAAATCCCTTAGCAACAACCCTTGCCTTAAACCTGACAGCTTCAACACCTGGAATTTTTGGCTTCCTTTTAAAGATCCATTTGCATCCAATCACCTTCTTGTTCTTTGGATGCTCCACCAGAACCCAAGTCTTATTTTTCTCAAGAGACTTCGTATCTTCCTTCATAGCTTTTAGCCAATGAATTTTAGAATCCAGCCTCATAGCCTCTTGGTATGAGCTGGGTTCATCAAACTCCAGCATATCTCCTACTTTGAGTGCAAATGCTATGATATCCGCATGTGCAAAATGACTGGAGGTCTTATATTCCTCTAGACCTATCCCTAGATAGAGAATAATCCTCCATATTATCTCTATCCACTTCCACATCATGCTCCCCAATGGGAATGTCATTCCCATCCTCTTGGTCTTCAGGAATTGGATGTTGTTGATCATTTTCAGCAATATCAGGTTGCTGCCCAGTATTATTGGACAACTCCACCTCCAACTCAATAGTCCTAGGAGGCCTCTCCTTGTCACTTAGCTTGGATATGTCTTTGTAGAATGTGTTTTCTTCAAAAATCACATATCTACTTATGACACACTTCCTTTCAGCTATGAGCCATAGCTTACATCCCTTAACACTTGAAGGATAACCAACAAAGACAGATTTGACAGCTCTAGGACTCAACTTATCTTGTTTTACATGTATGTATGCAAGATAACCAAATGTTTGGATGGGTTTTTTTTTTCAAAAGCTGATTTTTTTCAAGAAAAAAGCACTTCTTATTTTTAGTTCGTTTGGATGTCTACTATTAAAAAAAATCAGAAGTCATAAAAAAAGCCAAAAACCTACTTTTCTCAGAAGCTAAAAATTTTAACTTCTCATAAAAGCAGAAGTCAAAAGCCAAATATTTTTTTTTCAAAAACTAAATATTTTTATAAAAAAATAAATAGTTTTAACTTTTATAAAAAATACTTCTGAAATAAGGAAGTGATAAAAGTTACTCTTTTAAGAAGTCCAGACAAACAGGCTTACTAGACCAAAACTCCATAAGGGTTTTAATACCTATAATAGTGGATGGGCTCTTATTTATAAGGTAACAGGCTGTGGAAAAGCCCAGCCCAAAAAGGTTTAGGGAGACCAGATTCAGCCAGCATACATCTAACCTTATTTAGGATGGTTCTATTCATCCTTTCAGTCACCCCATTTTGTTGGGGAGTTTCAGCACAAGTTTTGTGCCTCTTTATACCATGCTCTTTGCAAAAGTTAGAAAACTGATGATTGCAAAAATCAAGCCCATTATCAGTCCTTAGAACTTTGACTTTCTTATCAGTCTCATTCTCTACAAGGGTCTTCCAATTCTTGAAGCTATCAAAGGCTTGATCCTTTTGCTTTAAGAACATGGTCCATACTCTCCTAGAATATGAATCCACAACCGAAAGGAAGTAACAGCAACCAAAGAGAGAATGGGGAACATTAGATGATCCCCACAAATCAGAGTGTATGTAATCAAGGACTGATTTACAAAAGTTTGAAGAACTAGGAAAAGGTAACTTGTGTATTTTTGCCAAAATATAATTTTCACAAAAAGTAACACAAGTTACTTTCTTAGAACTTATAATGCCTTGTGTACATAACTTAGACAGACCGTGGTTGCTGATATGACCCATTCTTTTATGCCAGAGAGTAGATTCATCATCCTTGGCTGATGTTATATAGCTTTCAGATGAGATAACATGGCCCTGTAATATGTACAGGCCATTAATCAACCTTCCTTTCATTAAAACTTGATTACCCTTAATAACAGTGAGTGAGCCTTGCTCACTCTTGAATAACAGCCCACTTGTGTCAAGCATACCTAGAGAAATTAAATTTCTCCTCAAGTCAGGGACATACCTCACTTCTTTGAGGATTTTATGGTTGCAATCATCCATTTGGAACTTGACAGCCCCAACCCCTTCTATTTGACAGACCTGGTCATTCCCCATAAGGACCTTTTCACCCTTTTGGAACCTTAGACCAGCAAGCCACTCCTTCCTAGGTGTCATGAGAAAAGTGCAACATGAATCCATGACCCACTCAGCCTCAAAACTCTTATTAGACACCATAGGGACACTAAGTAAATTTGCATACTCAATTTTAGTTGCTTCCTTTGCAGCTCCCTTATTATTTTCAGGGCAATTCTTCTTGATATGTCCTTCTTTATGACACAACAACATGTAAGATTACCTTTTGGCTACTCCTTACTTTTATTACCTCGTGTGTTTTGGTTAGGTTGGGATACATTATTGTTTCCCTTACCTTTACTTTTAAATTTTCCCTTCTTGTTCCCTTGATCCTTCACAAAGCATGAGACTTTTTATGGGAGAGTATCTCGACCTTCCTTGCTCTCAATGCTTCAGTTATCTCATCTAAGTCCATCCCCCCTTTGCTGTATTTTATAGCATCTTTTACATCTCTATATGAATCTGGAACAGAATTAAAGAGGATCAAAATCTGATCCTTATCTGAGACAGGTGCCCCAACATTATCTAGATCTAAGGTGAGTTTGTTAAACTCATCAAGATTTTCCTCCAAGCATTTAGAAGGATTCATCTTGAAGGAAAGAAACTTCTCCTTCAAGAACATCTTGTTTGGGGCAGATTTAGTTTCATAAACAGCCTCGAGCTTTTCCCAAAGCTCTCTAGGATTAATTATCTTACACACTCGCCTAAGGACACTATTAGACAGATTTGTCACAATTAAACTGTGAGCTAGAGCCAACAAATCCTTCAGTTCCTTAGGGGTTAGAGAATCGGGAAGATCCTTTTGAGGACCAACAACTTCCTCACACTTTCATCTTGATCTTCCACATGTTAAAGTCGCCCCTCCCATCAAACTTCTCCACCTCAACCTTGGGGATGCCCATCCTTTTTAGCTTCCAGCAGCAGAAAGCACAAGGACCAGAGGGAAAACAGCAAGACAGATGAAACAAAAAAGAACTAGAAAAGAAAAGGAACCAAGAACCAAAGCTCTTGATACCACTTGTTACAATTCTTGGTATAGAGCTACCAAGAATCGCCCCAGAAAATAGACTTACAGAAGCGGAAAACTTAAAGAAAAAGAACACCAAAATTTTATACTTGATTCATAAATTCATTGAGAGAGAATTTTCTACATCCAAGTTGGCCTATGAGGGTTAAACGCCATCTAGCACACACTATTATTCAGATAGCAAACATATACAAATATGTTCAGTAGTTGCAGTTAATAACAAATTACAACTACAACAAATACAAGCTAATAACATAGAGGAAATAACCAGAAATACAAAGATACAACAATGATCTTCAATAACAGACCAGATATATCAAGAAATTCAAATATAATCAACAACAGAAAAAAAAACAGGAAAGACTTCACCGTCTTCACAAGCAAGCACCTCTGTCTAGTGCTCCCAGCTCAGCTCCTTCACGAACTCTTATTTACCAAAGAAAGATGTCACCAAGATTCAAGTCTCTTACGTTGTTGATTGAACCACACAAATCTGAACCGATTAAAAGATGTACCAAGGACTAAAGAACATTTTTCTCAACACAACTGAGATGAGATTCTCGATTCTTCCCTCTCATATTTGCCTCACAAACTCTCAAAGAAAACCCTAGCTTTTTTCTTTCACAGAGAACTCACGCAGAGAAGAAATAAAATAGATGAGCATTTGAGAATAAAGTGAAGTCAGTAAAATCAAGTGCCACGGTGTCAACATGTGTATAAGTCATTAACTAACAACCATCACGTGAAAACTATGTATGATTTGAAAATCAAGTGCCACGGTGTCAATATGGATTATGAGATAAATTAACCGACCCACCTAGATTTTAAAATTCAGAAACATCTTGTCAACTTGTACATCTTACTCAGAGAACTGATAAAAAAATTTGGTTATACATTTAAATGTATTAAATTTCATTGTATGTTGTTGTACAAGCATATGCTCTGTGGCTAAAGGCTTTTCCCGACTAAAGTACACTTCTCAAACTATGTACTTCTCCTTCGAAGTTATTAATTGATTTTAATAATTGATCATTATCCTAAACACTGCAGTTCGATCCTTTCTAATATTATTTTTAGAAGAGGTTTAAAGTCTTAATCCAGGATTTATTTCGAACAAAATTGCATTCTGTAAAGAATATTTATGATTTATCGAAAAAAATGATACCATAAAATATAACACCTCATTCTAGAACCAGTTTGTTATTATTGCTTTATGATATTAAGCGCAGTTACAATCACATTGGTTCAATTAAAAATCCGGATAGATTTTTCTCTTTCTTTTTAAAACTTACTTGTTTTTCCTTTTGAACAACACCGAATTTAAAATAACCAATTGCGTGACCATAACCTATGACATTGCGGAATAATTAAAACTAAGTTTGACATCATATTCTTATTTTGTTCAAGTTCAATACTAAACTATCTTCACTTTTTATTAAGTTGGGAATTCTCTACTTCCTTTATAGTTCATATCTCCCACTATGTTATAGATCTCTCTGTTAGCTTCGTGTGGGTTCAAATCCCACTCAAACCGGAGGTCTGTAGCTCGAGTTATGCTAATTTTACTAAACTATGTTCATGCTGTTTCGGGATGCGCGCTCGAGCACGCAAGTGGGCACTCAAAGGCAGATAACTTTGCCATCATCAAGTTTTCAAACACGCTGGGGCGCGCATTAACGCACTTGAGCGTCCAGAGGCAGAGAATTTCACATTATTTCATGCATATAGTGCGCTTGAGCACCCAAAGTAGCGCTTGAGCGCCCTACACCTAGGGCAGACTTGGTCTCCCCTGTTTTTGGTGATTTCCTTGAGGAAATTTCATCCCCCTTCATTCTCCTTGGGTCATAACACCTAATTGACAAAGAAAGGCCAACCATGGTCACACACTTTGTGGCACTGACATCCCACAAATTCTTTACCAATTTATCATGCAAATCAAAACGATAAACATAACTACATATTCATCAATATATTAAAGTCTCAATTACATCATTGTTCTTCCAAATCTCATATACATGCCAAAGGACTTAGTTAACAAAATAAACATGATCAAAGCAATTAGCCATGTACTATATACCAATTACTGCTATAATAATCATGCACTAAGTCCTCCAAAATGCATCGTGTGGCCTCAAAATAAATACATATAACAATTCTAAATGGCATGCAACTCAAAATGTGCAGCTATCAGGTACAATCTACTCATGCTTCTTGCCTCGATCAGTGTAACCTCTATCAGTACCTGAAATGATGCCCCACACTAAATTGATTTTAATAATATTTTAACTTTGATTAGTTCAAATCAAATTGGGGTATGATCATTTAATATCAAATCCTAATCGTTCATTTTCGTCAATCAACGGTTATAATTTATTGAAAATTACTAACTAATTAATAAATTTGACCCAATAAATTATAACCGTCGGATTGACTGAAATCAACGGTTAAAAATTAGTATCAAACTTTTTAGTTTGACATCGATATCAAAGTATCCTGCCTCAATCAAATATGCATACATTCCCTTATTCAAGTTTTTTTCTTCCTAAATTAGGATAAAAATATATTGATTTTCTAAGAATAAAAAGCATTGCAAAATCTAATTTTATAAATTTTATAAAAAATCATAAAATAATATAAATATATCAAAACTTAAAATGAAATATGAAAGAAAAAAATATAAAAAGCTTTAGAAAGTTGGCATGGAACCAACTACGCAATTCAATGCATAATATTTCATTTCGGGTACAACAAGTATAAAATAGAAAATAAATTATATTTATTTCTAATTTAGAGAGATTTTTTTTTTAAATTAATGAAGTTTTTTAGAGAGAGAGATAACAGAATATTTTTTAGAGAGTATATTTTTTTGAGAGATAGCTTTTAGAGAAAGTTTTTTAAAGGATAAAATGTTTACCGAAAAAATAAAAAAAATAAATAAAGGATGAAATTATAAATCATTTTAATTTGACGAATCATTCAATTTCTGCGGCCAGATTCCCATCGCACTCATTCAATTGCTCCAAGACAAAATATTAACCCAAGCCTTACCCAACATTAAATGCACAATACCCTATCTGACAGATTTAAATAGGTTTGGCATGATTAAATTTTGATTTAAATAGGTTAATTTGTGTAAATTTTTTTTTTCGCTTGACTTAGTCTATTAACCTACGTAGATCTAAATTACGAGTACGATCTGTCCTGTGTTTAAAATTTAAAAACTGTCCTAAATTTATTAGCCTATTTAAGCATATTAAACATTAAATAATTGAAAAAATAATATTACTTAATTATTCAAAAATATTAAAATAATAATTTTTTTATTTAAAGTAAATAACATGATATAAGTCGACATGTAAGCTTATAGACCGGACATGTAAAAAAAATATGACCTACTTTCTAAATGGATTTAAAAATAAAAAACTTAAGCTTATTTTATTGGACTATTTCTGATAGGTCAAGTCTGACCTAATATAAATTAGGCCATAGACCCTTCTAGACTAACTTAGCTAATTTACACCCGTATTCAAGAGATGATTCTAGCACCAAACGCAGCACAACACATCCAATCACGGTGTAACCCTCGTTATCGGAGCTAATCATACTCACCACACCAGCACCAATTATATGAGTGCGCATGCAAATATTTTAACTCTTTGTAACCAGAACACACACAACCTACAACGCACTCACAACACCCTCCTTTTATATTAATTCAGATATTTATTTTCCACAAAGGTATCATACTACAATCCTTAAGTAAATATGTAGAGCAACTGTCAACTTCCTCATTGGTTGTACATCTGGTTTCGTTATCTTACGCCTAAGATCATCTTCACATTTACCATTTAAATGAGGATAATCCATCCATTTTTCTCACACTATATAGTAAATCGTTCCAATTTAACTTCCCTTTATTTTTCTCCTCTTGATATTTTTAACAGGATAAGGCTAAGCTTTCTATTCTAGTCCCTTTGCTTTGCATAATTTCCCCTAGTCCATTCCCTTCTATTTTCTTCCAAATTCCCAAGTACACATCCTAACCTTCACAATTGTATCCCAAATCTTTCTTTTGTTACCGTCTAATTAGTCTTAATTATTATATAGTAAAGTTATTAAAAGAAAATCGTAATAGTGAACCTCGAAACTTTGGCAGTTCAATAAAAAAACTGCCGCAGGAAAGGGTTTCACCGGTCAAAAGTATATCAATTTATGACTAAAGAGTCACATTCATTTGATATTTATTGGATCCAAGCATTAATCGGTGCCAACATGCACTAATTTTGTCCAAAATGTCAATACGGGAGCTGCATGAGATTTCATAATAGCCAGAAGAATTAAAATCTAGCAGTAGTATCTGTCAATCAGTTACTAACATGATTACATTATAAATATACACTAGGGTGTATAGGATACGATTGATCCAAGAGTGGTTAAAAAAAATCAAAATCAATCAAATTTAATTAATTTAGTTATACTCAATGTATGTAAAAATGTTTTGCTGGCCAACCAGAATCAAATCAACCCAACCTGAATTAAGTTTTGATTCAGGTCATTTAAAATAAAAAAATATAAAAAAATCCCAAATCGACAGAACCCATGCCCCTGGATCTCCCCAATCAGAGCACACCACAATCCCAAATTATGCAATAATTTCTCTCAAATGGCATCTACAAAAACTAAAAAGGGCAATAAATTCAAATCTCTCGGGTTTGATAAGTGAGGGCACTGAGAGATCTCATGGATTACTTAAGCAAGGTAATCTTGTCCAAGTATCCCTCATTTATGAAATTAGCATGCTACTAGAGCACTAACACAAGTTTCGTACTGAATAATAGCCGTCATCATTCATAGGTAGAACTTCCAGAAACCAATTACACCTAAACCGTTTAGGCATTTGCAGCTACCCCGCAACTTTTATCAGAAACCAGTCAGTGTTACTTAGCACAAAACGTTGTTAGTTCATTGCTTTCAAAATTCCTCGCATGCTGATAGAAGTGCCAGACCAAATAAGTTATATAAGTTCATGGATCAAGATGAATTAACCTCCAAAGACTAGGCAAATCTCATGGAAATGCTTAACCCAGAGGAACCATTGTCCAATAGTCCCCATAAAAAACATAGAGGGCAACATATCTACATCGATTTTACTTTGAAAACAGAAAAGCTCATACACAAGAACGGTTGATGATGTAATACTACCTTAGTCAAGTTCCCCTTTCCTATTCATCAAGTCATGATAGTATAGTAGAACGCACATAGGTTGACCAAGAATACAAAATATGAACCAAAAAATCATATTTCCAACCTGGCATGAAGAAAATAACAATTAAAAACCAATAAATAAACTTGAAGACAATGATTATATAAGATACATAATTAATAGACCAAAATTCTTAAATAGGACATTTTAGAGACATACCATTGAGTTTCTGTATTTATTTTGCAGGTAATTAGTGATCAAGACCAAAGGAACCTAGAAAGAGTGAAAAGATATTCATCATTATCATGTCAAGTGAACCTAAAATACAGAAGATATCATAATTATCAACTGTAGCTGAGAAAACACAAATTTATCTACAGAATAATCTCTTTCGCTTGGCCATAGAAGAACAGGAACTAAACTCTCATTTCAGCTTATAATTTCCTGTATGGGGGGAAGTTCGATGTCTTGGTTGTTGGGGGGTTGGGTTTTTGCAAAAAATGTGTAAATTATATACCAAAATTAATATTTGAAGCATAATAATAGACAACTTCAACAGACAAGAGAAGTAGAATATGGCAATAAGCCTTTACCTGAAACATAATTCCAATAAAAGCCCACAACTTGAACATGTGGCAAGGAACGGCTATGCATAACTGCACTCAGATGAAAGAGAAATTATGAGCAGAATTGCTGAAGGAGGAACAAACGAAAGGCTTCATTGAAAACATAATTACAATATGAGTAAATTAAATAACTCAACTAAAGAAAACAGTGCCATTAATACTATGACTACATCAGTAGAAACTAGAATATATATCAGTCTGCTGAATGGCATATAAGAATCCATCTTTAAGATATCAGCAGTTGTATCAGTATTATCTACTTAAGCTAAGCTACAGGTTGCCAGATACTAGAGGTGTTGGTAGCTCTTGATTAAATAAACAGACCGTCGTGGTTTTGGACAGCTCAAAAGACTACTATTGTCTTAGTTCTATCAAACCATTCACAAATTTGTATCTAATTCTCAATCCTCTCCCCCACAGTTACACTCATTGCCAAAGGGAAAGCCAGAAAGAATATTTCAGGATTAATGCTAATAATAGAAAGAGATAAACAGAAAGGTGAGGAATAAAGTTCATGACTTGCTCAGTCACCGTGCTCTGAATTTTATAAAGTAAAAAAGAGCTTGCTTTACAAGCTTTTCCCGTTGTAGAAAACAATATAAATAATAACACGTAAAGCGAAGGATACATAACTAAAACATTAAGACTAACAAAATTACCTATACATCTAAGACTCCCGTTCAAACTGAGCATATATATCTAACAAATTTGGAGTCCTCTATTGGATTTTGTGAGGATGTCAGCAAGTCGGCCATTTGAGTTGACAAAGGTTGTGATGATCTTTTCACCAAAAAAAAAAAAAAAGGTTGTGATGATCTGTGGTACTCGGACACGCAAATTTTTGTAAAAAATGCATGTCGGACACCGACATGCTCCGACACGCGGTCAACTCTTTGACATGTTCCAACACGTTTTTCCGATACACAATCAACTTTTTCCGACACGCGGTCAACGCTCTGACACGGTTTTTTTTATCTTAATTTTATTTTATTAACTAAACATAAAAAAAATAATTTATAAATCAATTTTTTCCTATTATGAAATTTGACATGAAAAATTAACTAGGTACAAAAAATTATTTTTATTTATATTTATGTTATGAAATTTGAATATTTGATTGGTTATGACTTATTATGGACTGTTATATGTATTAAATATAAATTATATTATATATATTAAAAATATTATCTAATATTAAAACGTGTTCCAACGTGTCGAAATATGACATTTTTCAGAATTAACGTGTCCGTGTGTCGTGTCCCATGTCCCGTGTCAGTGTCGGTGCAACATAAGTTATGATGTCACCCAAATGAATCTTTTCCGATTTAAGACAATCAACTTCAATATGTTTAGTTCTTTCGTGAAGGACAGGATTTAAGGCAATATGTAGGGTAGCTTGATTATCACACAATGGTCATTCCAAACTGAAGTTCTTTCAGCAACTGTTTTACCAGAAATTTCACATGTTGCAGCAGTCATAGCTCTACCTTCTCCATCAGTACTAGCTCAGGGAACGTCCTCTGTTTTTTACTTTTCCATGAAATCAAGTTACCTCCAATAAACATACATTAAGCAAAAGTAGAGTACCTATCAAAGGGAGAACTTTGCCAATCAGAACCAGACTAGCTCACTACTTGAGTGTGTCCCTTATCTTCATAGAAAAGTCCCTTTTGTTGTGCTCCCTTGATATCCCTTAGAATTCAAACCACAATCACAAGAAAGGAGATTCCCAATCAGTCTCTGACTTGGAAGAAGTCTAATATTGAGGTTCATCAGAGTATCAACAGGGCTAGCATTTAACATGCCAGTCTTCTCAAGTATGTCAAACCATACTTCTAATGGACAGGTTATGGTGGAAAAAAGATCCTTGTTACTAGATATATGGTATGAGGCAACAGAATCAAGTACCCAAGGTCTAAAGAGATGAGGACCGAAAGACGAAAGCAATGGAGTTACCGGCATGCCTTTTAAGTGTCAGAGCCAAGATCAAGAAGAAATAACAGAAGCTTAATTGATCAAGCTGAATCTAACTGGATTCAACTTGGAAAGAACCATTTCAATCCAAAAGATTAAGCCATTAAGTAAAGGTCACACCAATAGTTTTATATATATTTCTCTAACATGCCTCCTCACACAATAGCCCATTGGGCTTTAAGAGTGGACAATACATAAATCCACTTACCGGTGCTAAAAGACTCCATATATTTAATTATTTATTAATAGAATGGAGACGGTGAAGATCGAACTCGTGACCACTAGGTCATGAAGGCTCTAATACCATATAAAAAATCATTTCAACCTTATAAGCTAGGGCAAGAAGTGACCATTCCATCACCTTGAAACCTTTGAGAAGCATTTGGAGACAACAAGAGTATATTAGGGCAGCAAGCGTACCAAAAGAAAAGCAAGAGGAAAAAGAAGCAACTCAAGAAGATTGTTAAAGACAAGAAGTATCAAACATTTCCAAAGAGATCTATGGAGCAATTCTCAGATGGAAAGCACTAGCTACCGGTGTGACTTCATAAAAAGCAATCAAAGATAAGGTCGAAGAGAATGAAACACACCTATTAAGGAAGCCTACTCTTTGAAAGGAAAAAAAACGACAGATTTTGACTCTTATTTATCATCCATTGCTAGTAGGGAATATCCGTAATGTCGATAATATTGAATTTTTCCTAGGAATCAGTAATTGCAATAATAAGAGCAGATTGGCGAAAAAAGCACAATCATATTTTTCATTTTGGTATATTAAATTTGTTTTTGTAATCATATTACGATAGTTGTAGGTAATTAGATTGGGTTGTAATGGGCCTTCTATTATTCTTTAATTAATAGTCATAGGTGTCACTTGTGCGGTTGCTTGGTTGATTACTAAATGCGTGCTAGAACTTATGAACCATGGATTGTGTGTGAAAAATTGATTACTTTATTCACCCCCAATAGTTATACTTGTTCTTAACAAGCTTTTGAGGCCACTTGCCCAACTGGGCATACACTGGGGGGAATTGTCGGGAATTCAAGCATAAATGATAAAGTCCTGCATCGGGTATAAATGATCTAAGCTAAGCAAGGAACATATAAATTGAAGGACCTATAAACTCCCAATGCCTTAAGATTTTAAGTTCAGATGTGGTGTCAGACCTTCTTATTGTGGTGGTTTATTGTTCAGCCCATTAATAGTGACCTCCCTGTCATGGGCTGCCTTTGGCTACCTATCAGCATTGAGAGAATGACAACTACGCGCCATGATGATAGGAGCAAGGAGGTGTGCGGCATTGGCTAGTGACGTGGCTCCTGGAATTTTCCAATCAGAAGCCTCTAAGTTGAACGGGAAAGGTCGTGAGCAAAGAACCTTGAGGAATGAAGACATATCCAATACCGGTAAGAATTCAAGATGGAAAACAAGGTTTGGTTGTTGCTGGCAGTGGGCCAATTAGGAAAGGTCAACACAAGCTAGGGTTTATCTCTAGAATCTCTGATGTCATATTAACAGAGACAAACCCAAACGGTGAAGAACAGAGATCATGACTCGAACAGTCACTTACCGTTAAGACATCTTTTATAATTGTACAAAATGATCAAGATAACGCGCCCTTACTACTACTATAAAGATAGACCCAGGTTAATTAATAATTTGCTGAATAGAGTGAAAGAGTATTTTGTCACCTTTTTTTTAAGATGATGTTCAGATTCCCTAATTATTAGCTGTTTTCTAATTTTTAATCTATTTTCAAATTTCAATACCCTATTTTTTAATGAAAGTTTTTTCAAATTTAAAATGAGATTGTAAGTATAACCTCGCTCTACAATTTAATCACTACTTATTAAAATATAGGGTAAAGGATCTCTCTCCAGTCAATGAAGATAAGTTATCTTTGGTGAGTCCCAAATAATCAAAATAACCCCCACCCTTACTACCAGTGTTTTAAAACCCGACTCGGACCGGTCGGGTCGACCTGAGTTTCAATAACCCGATACCCCCACTGGTTCGAGGTGGGCATCAGATCAACTGGTTTTATGTTAATTTGTGTAAAATATATACATTTTACAAACAACGAGATTTGAACTTGAGTCCCCTTGTTTGAGGATCGGAAGGCTTACCACTAGACTATTATTTGTTGGACATAATGTTCATAATTTAATATTTATTATATATTATTTTGAAATCCGAACTCCGCCCATGTGTGCTTGCATGCATGGTCTGTCCTAAGCCAGGATAAAGGAGGAGGGTTGGCGTCAGGTTTTGCAAACCGGCCGTAAAAAACAGCTATATTTTTATGTGATGAACCTATATGATTTTTCGTTGGGGCGTACCCTTCATAGCGACGCGTTGCATCGGGCCCCGGGTGTAGCGAAAAATGGGCTAGGGTCCTTGCCACAAGGCAAGGCGCTGCATCGGGCCCGGGGTGTAGTGAAAAGTGGGCTAGGGTCCTTGCCCCAAGGCAAGGCGCCAGGTCTTCACCCGGATTTGGTGAGAAGTATGCCAGGGTCCCAACACGCAGTTGGGCGAGCGTGGCGGGCAAGCACAGCCCAGGGGTTAAGGATGAGATTGGGCAGCTGGAACATAGGAACCTTAACGGGTAAATTGAGGGAGTTGGCAGATGTTTTTGCTAGAAGGAAAGTGAATATTGGTTGTTTGCAAGAAACAAAGTGGGCTGGAGAAAAGGCCAAGGAAGTGGATGAAACTGGTTTCAAGTTATGGTACACAGGTACTAACAAGAGTCGAAATGGTGTTGGAATTATGATCGATAAAAGTTTCAGAGATAAAGTTGTGGATGTCAAAAGGAAAGGCGACAGGATTATTCTGGTTAAGCTTGCTGTGAGTGATTTAATCATGAATATCCTCAGTGTGTATGCACCCCAAGTTGGATTGCAACCAACTAACAAAAGCCAATTTTGGGAAGACTTGGAGGAGGTTTTGAGGGGAATACCTCGAGAGGAGAAGATTTTCTTAGGAGGAGATCTAAATGGTCATGTTGGTAAAAGCAATGGAGGTTTTGATAGAATCCATGGAGGTTTTGGTTATGGGACGAGAAACGAGACTGGAGAAGATATCTTGAATGTTGCACTAGCCTACGATTTGATGTAAGTGAACACCTTTTTTCAAAAAAGGGAGTCACACCTAATCACTTATCATAGTGGCCAAAATCGTAGTCAGATTGATTTCTTTTTGGCTAGAAGAGAAGATAGAACTTCTTGTGTCGACTGTAAGGTCTACCCTGGAGAGTGTGTCGCTACGCAACATAAGCTGGTAGTCTTGGATGTTCGGTTCAACAAAGTACTTACAATGAAGAAGAGGGCTCAGAACCCAAGGATAAGGTGGTGGAAGCTTAAGGAGGGAAAAGAGAGAGAGTTCAATGAAAGAATGTTGCACGATGGACCTTGGGAGTTTGATGGAGAAGTAAATGCAATATGGAATGAGATGGCTAAGTTTATTCAAAATTTGGGAAGGAGGGTGTTGGGAGAAAGTAAAGGAAATGGATTTCTTGCAAAGGAAACATGGTGGTGGAATGGAGAGGTGCAAGAGGCAATTAAACATAAGAAGGAGTGCTTTAGATCTTTGCATAAAAGTCCCAGTGAAGAGAACTTGCAAAAGTTTAGATTGGCGAGAAAAAATGCAAAGAAAGCAGTGCGAGAAGCTAGGGGCAAGGTTTTCGACGAGTTGTATAAAAATCTTGGGAGCAAGGATGGTGAAAGAGGTATTTACAAACTTGCAAAGATAAGGGATAAGAAAAGTAAAGACCTCACCCAAGTTAGATGCATCAAGGATGAGAATCAAAAACTTCTGATGAGAGATGAAGATGTAAATGAAAGATGGTTGAACTACTTTAACAAGCTGTTTAATGGGGATGGAAACACAAGCGAGGTGGACTTGGAGGACGCGTATGATGATATGAATAGAAGATTTGTACGCAGAATTAATACACATGAAGTTAAGGAGGCTTTAAAGAGGATGAAGACTAATAAAGCCTTGGGGCCTGATGGTGTCCCTATTGAAGTGTGGAGAGGCCTAGGGGATGTGGCAATAAAATGGTTGACCAATCTTTTCAATAAGATTCTCCTGACAAATAAGATGCCTGATGCTTGGAGGAAAAGTATGATTGTGCCTATCTACAAAAACAAGGGAGATATACAGAATTGTTCAAACTATAGAGGCATTAAGCTAATGAGCCATACTATGAAGATGTGGGAGAGGGTTATTGAACATCGTTTGAGGAGAGATACCAAGGTTTCTGTAAATCAATTTGGATTTATGCCAGGAAGATGTACCATGGAAGCCATTTTCTTGACGCGACAACTTATGGAAAGATATCGAGAAAAGAAGAAGGACTTGCATATGGTGTTCATAGACCTTGAGAAAGCATACGATAGGGTTCCAAGGAAAGTTTTATGGTGGGTTCTGGAGAAGAAAAAGGTTCCATCAAAGTATGTAAAGGCAATCCAGGATATGTATGATGGGGCTACTACATGTGTTAAAACTTGTAACGGAACATCAAGTTATTTTCCTATCACGGTTGGTGTACACCAAGGGTCGGCTCTAAGTCCTTATCTTTTTGCCTTAGTTATGGATGAACTAACAAAAGATATTTAAGGGGAAGTGCCATGGTGTATGCTTTTTGCAGATGATATTGTGCTTATTGATGAGAGCAAGGAGGGTGTTAATAGAAAACTTGAATTGTGGAGAAGCACATTGGAATCCAAAGGATTCACATTAAGTCGAAGCAAGACTGAGTATCTAAAGTGTGAGTTTTCTCTGGTACGAGATGGGGACCAAGAGCCCGTGCATTTAATTGGTCAAGAGGTACCCAAAAAAGATGCTTTTAAATACTTGGGCTCCATTTTACAAAAAGGTGGAGAGATTGATGAGGATGTTAATCATAGAATCAGAGCAGGGTGGATGAAATGGCGCAGTGCATCTGGGTTTTTGTGTGACCGCAAAATCCCCCTTAAGTTAAAAGGAAAATTCTATAAAACGGCAGTAAGACCGGCAATGCTTTATGGAGCGGAATGTTGGCCAGCACATAGGCAACATGAGCATAAGATAGGAGTAGCAGAGATGAGGATGCTAAGGTGGATGTGTGGTTACACAAAGATGGATAAGATAAGAAATGAAGATATTCGACGAAAGGTCGGAGTAGTACCGGTTGCCGAGAAGATGAGAGAACATAGATTAAGGTGGTTTGGGCACGTGATGAGAAGGCCCCTGGGTGCTCCTGTAAGAACAGAAGTTTGTTACCAAGAGCTCAACACAAAAAGAGGCAGAGGTCGGCCGAAACTTACTTGGGGGAAGGTAGTAAAACAAGATTTAATGGAGTGGGATATAGATTGGCGGACGGTATGTCTTAGAACGGAATGGAGAAAAGCTATAAGTATGGTGGAGGGTTAGACCCGTGGTTATTCCTATGTTCCAGATGGTCCCTTTTTAGTCCTTGTCCCCTTCATTTCCCTCACTTCTTCTTGTCCCTTTCTTTTTCACTTTTATTTATTTATATATTCATATACATATATATATATATATATATATTTTTATTATTATTATTATTATTATTATTATTATTATTTTTTTCTTTAGTTTTTAAATTTTTTTTTTTTTTATTTATTTCAACATTTTTATATCTCTCATGTGGGTTCATCTACCACCGACCCCAATTAATTTGGGATAAAGGTGATGTTGATGTTGATGTTGATTATTTTGAAATCCGGTTGAACTCGGTTAAATCACTGATTCAATGACCCAATACCTCGACCAAGTCGATGACCTGTCTGAGTTTTAAAATGGTGCTTACTACTTTTTTTTTTTTGGTAAATACATGGGGCATTGCCCCACGAAACAGGCAAAACGAAACAAAAGAAAACAAACAATAACAGAAAAAAGCAAGACAGAAAGAAAACTAAAAACCATCGACTCAGAAGAAACAAACTCAGCATCTTGCAGCTGGAGAGATGACTCCCGGATCCAGCATATCAGCAGTAAGAAGATTAAGTAGCTCACTGTGAGGGGATGTAATAGTGGATAATCCAAAAGGATCATCCATTGCTTTCTTCGCTAGCCAGTCCGCACAATGATTACAGGTCCTAGAAATATGCTTCAACAAGACAGACCAATCCTTATTGAGAGCAGCTCGAATCTTAGTTACCAAAGGTAGCTTTCGAGTGTCATTACCAGTCATGGTAAGAAGGCCAATGGCTTTTTATTAGCTTTTCGAGTGTCACTACTACTAATAAAGATAAACCCAGGTTAATTGATAGTATGCTGAATAGAGTGAGAGGGTATTTTATTAGCTTTTTTAAGATGCTGTCCAGATTCCCTATTTATTATTTGTTTTGTATTTTTTAATACATTTTCAAATTTCAATACCCTATTTTTTAATGAAACATTTTTCAAATTTAAAATGAGATTAAATTTTAGAGGTAGGTTATACTTACCACCTCTTTTTTTATATCAAAAAATATATTCTAACTTAATATATAGGTGTATAATTTAAATTAGAATATATATTTTTGAGAATAATTTAACCATTAATTTACTTTTTAAAATATATATATATATATATATATATATCTTTATATATATATATATCATTCTTAATCTATCTTCTTTTTAAGTTCAAAATTCTTTTAAATTAGTTGTACTTATTTTCTTTATAATAACATTTTTTCTTTTAATATATGTTTTTAAGATTTTATCTGAATTAATTATTAATTATGTCTAATTTTTTTAAAATAAAATAAAATGATTTATATTTTTAAATATATTACAAAATTAAAAATACCTATGCAGTGAGATCAACGGAAATATCCCTACAGATTCAACAAATGCCTAGGAATGGGATACCACCTTACCCTAAACATTTTTTATTTTGTGATTTTGTGATTCAACATGATCTCTGTTCTCCCAATATATATATTGCTTTCGCAATTTTGACCGGATGTGATAAAGGCCAAAGCTCTCTCCAAGAATCTTTTTCTATGGATTGACTTTCGATATTGGAGTGCAAACAACCACTGCGACCTACCCCCATTGGGTAAACATTTTCATAATAATAATAAAAGGAATGCAAGCTTCTCCACAACTTTGATCAGCCATTTTCCTAAACTACCAAAAGAGAGACGACAGAGGGGGAGATTGAAAGAGAGATGAACCACGCACCTCATGGAACACAGCAGAAACCAGGAAGGCAATTAATGCAGCACCACCCTGTGTACGATAAAAATCACAATCACATACACGTTTAGAACTAAGAAAAGCATAATATCAATCTTTAACAAAAGAAAATCCAATCCAAATATCAGTCACTGAGAAACAAGAATGTCAATAGCAAATCGCTGAAAGCAAAGATCCAAAAAACAATAGAACATGAGAAAAATAAAGCGAGATCCTCTACTGTTCTTGTTTAATTATGTCAATCTACATAAATGCATCTTAGCACATATGCCAGAGTTAATATCTAAAGTGCATCTTGTCTGTAAGTTGGATGCATGTTAGTACACGTGCCACGTTTGAATATTGTCTATCAGATCAGATGAGAATTTTCCACAGAGAACATAGTATTCCATATGGGATAAACATTTGAGCAAAGGTAAAAAATTGAGGGAACAAGAAAAAAGATGAAATGAGGATCTAAAGCGAACAAGATTATCCAAACAAGTTCCTTCTTACTCCAAACATAACAAAACATACAAGTAGTGCATAAATTTTATTTATTTAATTTTACATTAACTATATGGCATATTTATAAATTATGTTTTACATATTTTATTTGGCTTCATCAACTGCAGACTCCAATTGGCTAGGGATAAAAGTGTTGTTAATATTGATACTGATAGACTTAACTATATCCCAAAGATAGAAGACAAACTTTTCATCTACTCCTAAAATGTTCTTA